>RJWJ010006839.1:0-60376 GCA_004363605.1 Indri indri | reverse complement strand
TTCCTATGCCTGGAAGCTGTTCCCCCAGATGTCTGCAGGTTTGATCCCTCTCTTTACTCAGGCACTGTTCAAATGCCATGACATCAAAAGCCCTTTTCTGACTTTTCAGATAGACACACACCCCCATCCCATTACCCCCCTTATTTTTCTTCCTACACTTACCACCATTTGTCCTGTATTTGTATAATGTCTATCTCTTTCTACCATTCTATAAACTCCATAAGAACAGGAACTACAGGAACTCTGTTCTCTGATGTATTCCTGGTATCTAGGCCAGGGACAAACACAAAAGAGGGGCTGAATAAATATTTGTTGAAAGAACAAATGAATACCACATTGCCTGGTATAGAGCAGGTGTTCAATAAAAGGCACTTTGAAAAATAGCCATTAAACAAGTGATTCCTAACCCTGGCTGTGCACTGGCTCCTGGACCCTGTCCTCAGAGATTCCTAATTTGGAAATAAATTATTGATCTATGATTCCAATGTACAGCCAGGTTGACAGCCACTTCATTAGACTATGATCTCCTTAAAGAAAAGGATGTGTTTTCATAATACTTTTTATAATTTAAGGAGTTATAGATGTGCTTTTGGAACTTGATGGAGAACTAAACATTGGAAGTTGGATTTAAGAGTCATTTAAACAAAGGTTGCAGGTAAGACAGGCAGTTGGATTAAAAAGTGTCAACAATGGTTCTCCATAGGTGGGATTGCAGGTGATTCTTTTTTGCTTGTTCAAATTATTCAAATTGTTTATAAGTATATATTACTTCCATGTACAGAAAAATAAGAATAAAAGGAAATATTGATAAGATCACTAAGAAAGGACATCTATAAGATGACCAAAAGCAAAAACCTGGGACAACCAACATTTAAAAAGAGGTCATAGAAGACTGGCTAGATAAAGAAATCAGGATATAACAATGAGTGACACAACATTAAAGTGTCTCAGAAAGCAAGAGAGGAGCAGCCTGGAAGCAGGGTCAAATGCTGCAGAGAGATAGGGTAGGACGAGGATTAAAGAAACCACTGGTAATTAGATGATTACTAACATAACAAGAGATTTAGGAAAACAATTGGGGTAAAAACCAGATGACAGTGAGTTGAAAAGAGAGCAGAGAATTGAGGAAATAAAGGTAAAGAGTCTGGTTTTGAACAGAAGGTTAGAAAAAAAGCCACAGTTGAAAAGATCAGGTTAAGGACTAGCCTGCCTGTATCTGTGCCCATCATAGAAATTTCAGAACTTGCTACTATGATGCCAAGTGAGTCACATTCATTTTCCCTGTCTTGTTAAGGTCATCGCCTACTGCTACAGAAGATGGATTCTAAGAAGAGATAAACCTAGATGGGACATGTTAGTCAGTCATAGTACATACCAATACCTTTTGTCTTCCTGGAACAACAAAGAAAGACTTACGGGTCCTCAAAACTCACAGAATCACCATCAGTCTCTTATCTTGCTCTAAATGCAAACATGTTAGTCAACCAAATTCCCATCACAAGAGAGAAAGAGAGAGAGGGAAGGAAGGAAGGAGGAAGGGAGGAAGGAAGGAGGGAAGGAGGGAAGGAAAAGGAAAGGAGAAACTAAACCTAGTTGCTGTACTGGATTTGTGATTTATAGTATTGAATTAAGTTTGGCCAAAAGCTGCTTCATGCATTAAGTTTGGCATAGTGGTTTCTCTGTAGTGAACTGTAACCCAACCTGGAAGTGGGTTACAGTTACGACTACTCTTGTAATAAGTAGTGGAGTCTCAGCCAATCATAGCAGCTGAAACTTCAGCCATCAAAGGGTGAAAGCTGCCAAATTAGTCTCAAATAAAGCAAATGCTGAGCTATACCAGTAAAGTACTTTCTGTATGTCATTTTCCTGTTTTCTGGTTATAAATATAACCCACCAGTTTGTAGGTAGGGACATTCAACTTCATCAGGAATGCTGCCTAGTTCTAGAAAATTTTCTTGCTCAAATAAACTTTATTAAATTTAATTCCTGCTTTTTCTTTAGCAATAGAAATATAATTTCAATTAATAATGAATATGTTTGTTCTTCCAATTGAACCCAAAAAAAAGACTGCTCTTATTATCTATAGAGTATGCATTATCTATAGAGTATTCATTACCATGAACTAAACAGTCTTCATTTTAGTCTCTGAATAAGTGCTATGAGATCTACCTTTCTTATCTGCTCTCTGAGAGACATGCCTTCATTAATTGATGATGAAATGATCTACAGTCAGGCAAGTGAAAGTCGTTCCTACAACATGCATATCTAACCAAATGATTAGCTCTTCAAATATCAAGATTTATCAGAATAGCACTAAATATAGAGTGAAACAGAAAGTTGCCTTGAGGAATAGCTCAGAATACCAAGAGTCCCTTAGTGCTTACATTTACATTTTAGACTGCTGCTGCTCAACTTTATAAACAACCTATTTGGAGTACTCACTAATTAGTTCTTCATGTTCATAGATTATATTATCATATTTGAGTTTAAGAATATCAAATACTGTGATTAGAACTATATTATGTCAAAAATAGATAGGTATATTAAATAACAAATTGTGGTATAGCCATATAATGGAATATTACCCAGCAATAAAAAGGAACAAATTGGATACACATCACAATGTGAATAAACCTCTAAATCATCATGCTAAGTGAAAGAAGCTAAGCAAAAAAAGAGTACGTGCAATACAATTCCATTTATCTAAGATTCTAGAAAACACAACTGATCTGTAGTGACAGAAAGCAGGTCAGCAGCTTCCTAGGGACAGAGTGCAGGAAGGGTTGGATTACAAAGGGAAGCAGGAAACTTTTGGGGCTGTTGAAAATGATAATCTTGATTATGATGATGGTTTCATGAGTGCATACATATGTCAAAACTGACCAAATTGTATACTTTAAATATACAGTTTAGTGTACTTCAATTATTCTTCAGTAAAGTTTAAAAAAAAGATTGAGGCAATGGTTTAACTTTCCCATAAAATATCTGAATATCACTTTAAAGTAGTTTCATTCACATATGAACAATGAATGAACTAATAGCAAATGATTGTTATTAAATGGGTTAATATGTCAAAACATTTAGAACAATGCCTGGGCCAAAATAACTATGAATAAGTCTTAGAAGATAGAAATAGGGATAAGGAAGAGACAAAAAACACTAAAATGCAATAAAATGATAAAATTATGGTCCATGAATTTTAATTCTGAATTTTCTTTGGTATATACTGTTTTTTCAATAACAGAGAAAGGCCTTTTATTTTTGAAGTTTTACAGGTTTCTGGTTTAAGATGACATTGGACTAACACACCTTACTCTCACTCACCTCTTCATCTACATCCTTTATTCCCAGAATGAAGGACTTACAGATAAAGACAGAGGCACAAAACGCCTTAGGTCCTGTATCGTCATGTGCTGCCGACCATGGAAGAACTATGGACAGCTCTGCTTCCTTAAAACAAATTCTCCTAATCAAGAATCTGACAGAAACAGAATGAGATCGCCTCAGTTCATCAGCATAGCATGGGAAGGAAGTTTGCCAGACAGCAGAAATTGGGCTACAGACTCTGCACAGATATGCCATCCTCAAGAGAGGAGGACCAATGGCCACCTACACACCTTGTGTGTGAGTAAAACACAGCAGTACACAGAGCTCTCCTTGCGAAAACATGTGGAAAACTAACATCTGCCTTGGAGGAAACAAATGATTCCTGAAACACATGAGAAAGAGATTACTACCTTGAGAAACAAGAATCATCTGAAAATGATTGACTACTGTGGGGAAATTGTAAATAGATACCTGACGCACTTAATAAGATTAAACACGTAGCCTCTACAAATCAGTGGAGGAGAGCTGTAAGCACAGATCAGTTCCGTGTGGGCAGGTGGGGGGCAGTGGAGTTCAGTGGAAACTGAGGTCTCTGGAGACAAATATATCCCAGCTTTACGGCTCACTAGTTTTGACATCCTTTGCAAGCTATTAATTGCCTTTGAGCTTCAGTTTCCTCATCTCTAACAGCAAAGGTATAGATTGCTGTGAGAAAAGAGTTTCACACATTTAACCACTCAACAAATAGTACTTGTTATCAAGAAAATCGAAGATAATTAACTGACAAAATGTTAAAATTAACAAGACAGCTCTGTAAGAAACTAGATATACAATTAATTTCTAAAAACCAATGGCTTTTCAACATATCAAGGAAAAATCAATTATTAATAAAAGGTAAAATGGTTGGGAGAAACTATCATGGAAAATAGTAACATAAAATAGGAATACAAAGACTGCGCTATGAGAAATACGGAATGCTTCAATAAATGCTGAAACAGACTATATCTTTAAATATGAAGATATTACTATAAAAATGACATTTTTCTCCAAATAAATGAAGAGGTTTAACAGAATCCAAGAGAAATTTTGAAACTTTTCAAAATTATTCTGAAGTTGAACTGGAAGACTAAATGAGTACAGCTGAGAAATCTTTGAACAAAAGAAAAATAAGAAGTATCATATAAAACCATGTAAGTCTATGTGCAATCTTGGTACAAAAAAATCAAAAGTATAGAAAACAGCTCAAAATAAATCAAATGTCTGTGCATGTATATTACAGATGTCATATACATAAAGTAAATTATAAAGAATATATATACACCCATCTACACAATAGATGGTGTATAAAACAAATCAATAGAAAAAGAATAAATTAGGGATTTTTCAAAATACTATTTGTGAAAACTGGCTATTCAAAGAACAAAGTCAGAGATTTATATCAAGCACCAAATAAAATTCTTAATGAGTCAAAATAGAGGAGCAAGTTCACACATATTGTTAAATGCAAAAACGAAAAGTTTACCAAACTGTATGTGCAGAATATTCCCATTCTGTAACCATATGTGTACATTCATAATGAAACATATGTAAAGGACATTTGATATTTGTGATAGAGGCAGTATATCCTAAGAATTAACAGTGTGGGGGCTGGGCGCAGTGGCTCACAGCCATAATCCTAGCACTCTGGGAGGCTAAGGTGGGAGGACTGCTTGAGCTCAGGATGTCAAGACCAGCCTGAGCCAAGAGTTAGACCCCGTCTCTACTAAAAGTAGAAAAATTAGCCAGCAGTCATGGCATGCACCTGTAGTCCCAACTACTCAGGAGGCTGAAGAGGACCACTTGGGCCCAGGTGTTTGAGGTTTCAGTGAGCTATGATGATGTCACTCTACCCAGGGCAACAGAGCAAGACTCTGTCTCAAAAAAAAAAAAAAAAAAAAAATTTGGGCCCTGGGGCAGCAGCCTTGGCTCACAAGTAACTTAACCTCACTGGAAAATATTCGGACCCAGCTCATCTGAGTTTGGGGGATGATGAGTTAGTCAGTTAATACGTAAAATGCACTTAAAATTGTACCTGGCTATTGTTTTTATTATTTATTATTCCTCCTACAAACGCTAAGACGTTAAGAGTCGTGTGCTTATTTAGTGGGATTATGGGTGTTTTTATTGCTTAATTTTTCTAGAATGCACTCTCTTAATTTTAAAGCATGACAAATGTAAAAATGAAACCATAAAAAACAACTAGATAATACAGTCAAGCAAGAGTTTGTTTCCAAGTGACCCACTGAGCTGTATAAGCATTTTTGTTTATTTCAAATAAAATACATTTGTATTATTTGTCATTCATACTATACCTGTTTTGTTCTAAAAAAAAAAAAAAAAAAAACAACTAGAGCAAATGATGTTAACATTTATCTGCTCTTTAGATAGAGAGGCACTTCCCTAGCATAACAGACTCAGAAACATTTAAGCAACAACTGTTATTTTGGTTCCGGTTATTTCCTAGTATGCATTATTGATATGCCCAAGAATTATCAAATAGAAGTCTGCATTAAACTTTCAAATGTACAATTCTTTTTGTTCTCAATTTTTGGATGTTAGACTAAACAACAAAGGGCATTGGTTTTTCTTTACATCGTAGCAATCTTAGAATAAAGTACTAAGTATAACAGAATAAGAAAGAACATGTCTTAGGACTAAAACACCAAGGGCAAAGATTTATCTTCTCGCCTGTTACAGTAGGTATGCATATAACCTTGAGTGATCATTGAACTGTCCCTTAAATCCATCATGGTATTATAGGCACAGTGCAGTAAATAGAACTCATTGTTCCCATGGATGCAACCCAGGTCAGCAGTCCATCCAACACAGAAGCTCTGCAATTTTCAGAGTACAAATAAGCAGTTCATGACTCCTACAGATATGAAACACTTTCTTGGATGAACTAAATCCTGCAGTCTTCTGTCTGTTACCCACTAACCCAAATCTTGCCCTGTAAATGAGCATTATATAATACCAATGCCTGCTATACATGGCTGCACTTTACAGGTATGACGCTTACATTGTGGCCCCCTCAAGTCTTCTTCAAGCTCAAACATCCCCAGTTCCTTTGGTAACTCTTCATGTGACATAGTTTCTGATGAACTCATCTTCCTAATTCAACATCTCAAGCCAATGCTGCCCTTTGTCAATATCCCTCTTCAAATATTGCACCTAAGTTGAATTAATGACCTAACTGAAATGTCTACCTTCCATCAATCAAGCATTCTGCTCATTAACAGAAACTAAGACCCTTTATCATTGCTTTTAGCAGCCATGTGACATCTGTGGCTTCAAAAGTACTTTTAAATAAGATTTCTCCATCCTAGCTTGAACATCTAATTTTCAGAACCAAAAAGAACAGTCTACATTTGAACCAATTATGTTTCTTTGCCAATTATTCTAGCCTTTCAAAATCATTTTGAATTCTAATTCTGTTTTCCAACTCATTAGGCATCCTCCTCAGCTTTCTGAAGTCATAAAATTTGGTTTTACCTTCTCAAAACCAAAGTATTGTTTAAAATGGCCATGGTAAATAGTAACAGGACAGAGATTAGATACTAAACCCAAAGGTACTGCATTGCAGACCTTCTTTCAGCTTAGCATCAATTCCTTAAATAACCTTAGGGTACATTTGTTCAAACAGCCAAGAATCTGCCTAAAGTTCATCATTTATCACATATTTCTGCATCTTACCCATAAAAATATGACAATAATTCAACTGCCTTGCTGAATATCAAGAATCACCATGTCTATGGCATACTCCAGATTTACCGGTCTCCTCCTGAGCCAACTTCTGTGCTAATCACTCTGTACTGGCTGTGCCTTCTTAGTTTCATTCTCAAAGGCTTCTGGCTCTCCTTGCTTCTTAAATGCTGACGTTTCCCTAAGCAGTCTCGACACACTGCTCTTACTATATTTCAGAGCCTAGGTGACCTCATCACCACCAGTGGCTTCTATTATCTCTTTATGGGCTCATGGCTCCCAAGCTGTCTCTCAGCTGTGCTCCTGTATTTCTAACTGTCTCTGGGAGAGCACCATTTGGCTGTCCCTTGGGCACTTTAAAAACTCAGGGTGTCCAGTACTGAACTCATCCTATTTCTTCCAGCCTCTTCCTCCTCTTTTTCCTCCTCCTGAACTTTTAATCTCAGTGAAAAGTAGCAGCATCTACCCAGACCAAAAACCTAGAAATCATGATAGACTGAAATTTATCACTCAGACACACATTCCTGAAAACAGGATCTCTTCAATAAATGTTGAATCCACCTCCTTCCTCCCTCCCTCTCCATTCACACTGTCATTTGCATAACTGTTGGGGTTTTTTTTTTCCCTCCCCATGGGTGAGGCAACAGTCTCCTCACCAATTTTCCTGTATCCCATATGATTTTCCTTTCATCTTCCTTCATCTGCAGAGAGAATAATCTTTCTGATTTGATGTCAGTGGCTTCCCACAGCTTGCTTCAGAAGATCCTCAGTCTCTGCCACCTCCTGCCATTCCCACCCACTCCCTTAATACTGCCCCTGGAAATAATCATATTAGTTAATTCCTGTGCTTTTACACATGCTATTTTCTTTGAATGAGATATGTTGGACTCTGTGCAACCTGTAATGTGGCCCCCCAGACTTGGACCTCCCCACTTCCAGAACCATGAGCCAAATAAATTTCTGTTCATTATAAATTACCCAGTTTATGGTATTCTGTTATAGCAGCATAAAACGGAGTAAGACAGGGAGAGGATAGCCGAGCATAGTGGCACATGCCTACAGTCCCATCTACTCGGGAGGGAGGCTGAGGCAGAGGGATCGCTTGAGCCCAGGACTTTGAGGCTGCAGTGAGCTATGAGGATGCCACTGCACTCTAGCCCAGGCAACAGAGCGAGACTCTGTCTCCAAAAACAAAACAAACAAACAAAAAAGGCAGGGAGAGTAGTAAGAGCTAACATTAGAGGCTTCATAGGCCAGATTATGTTGGGCCTTGAAGGCCACCATCAGAGCTTTCATTCTGAATGAAGCCTTAAATGGCTTTAGGGCAGAAGAATGACAGTTTTTGACTTATGCTTGGGACATGTCAAACTTGAGGCACCTATCCAACTGGTGACATGGAAGCTATGCTTGATGGGAATCCAGGGGATGATCCATGCAGGAGCTGTAAATTGGAGGCTATCCATGTGTAGGTGGTATTTAAAGCCAAGAGACTAGGTGACATTCCCAAGAGTATAAGGATGACAGAAAAGACATGAGGTCCACGGAGTAATCCCTGGAACACACTGAAGTAAAGAAGTCGAGGAGATGAGGAGAAACTGGCAAAGACTGAGAAGGATTACAGTGGGGTAAGAGAAAAACCAAGAGAGTATGGGATGCTTGAAGCTGTAAAAGTTTCAGTGATGACAGAGCAATAAACTGGGTTCAATGTTTCAAAACACGGAACTTCAATAGGTAGAAAAAAATAGTCCCATAAAATACTTTTTAAGTAAACAAATTAGCTTATCCACATCCCAGTTCTTTCACACTTCAATCCATCCCCTGAGAAACACAGTTCTTTACTTTCACGAGAATAACAACTAATATCAGCCACTGCATTAGAATTTACAAAGTACTTTCAAATGCATTAGCTTGATCCTCGCAGCAATTCTAACATAGATAAAGCAGGATTTACTCTCCCCATTTCCAGATAAGGAAAGATTCAAAGGGGTTAATTTGCTCAAGGTCACACAAACCAGTGGCAAGGCTCAGATCTGAATCAGGTTGTTTAACTACCTTAAATACTTACTACTTGTACTATAACAGGAAAACACTTTGCAGTTGAAGCAAAATGTAAACACCACCCTACCCATAAGTAGCAAACATTTAACAAGAAGGCTAACCATTCCCTTTTAAATATTACCATGTTTTTCTATTTTAATGTTGCTCTAAGGAAAAGGTACTTATTAATTTCCACGTTTGCTTCTTCTATCAGGCTGTGAGCTCCTAGAGAATGATGACAATATCCTCTGCATCCTGTTTTATCATCAGTATCTTAGATAGCTCCTGGTGCAGAGAAGAAAATTAAGAAATGCTTGCCGATATACTTCATGGTAATGGGAGAATCTCATGGTCCATTTGATGTGATTATTTAAGCAGTTTCTAAGATGCTCTGAAGAAACAGAAAGTAAGCAAGGGTGAAATGTTAAGGAATTTTAGCGATGAAACAGGTCTCTGGATTTCATGCAACCAAACTGTATTCTTTACTTTATACTGAGGGCAATGGTTCTCACTGAACCTTAACTCCAGAGTTTCTGATTTAGTAGGTTGTGTGCAGGGCTCAAGAACTTGCATTTCTGACAAGTTCCTAAGTAATGTTGATGCTGCTGGTCCTAGGATCACACTTTGAGAACCAATGACCTAGAGAAAAGAGACTAAAAAAGAGAAGCTTTGAATAAGGATAATAAATAGTATCTTCAACTCCAGAGTTGCAAACTGAGTTGAGAGTAAACCAGTATATTCTGATCATTGGGTTTTTATTTCACAGTCTTAAATCTGGTGCAACCAAAATGAGATGTCAGTTAGAATTAAATGTACCATAAAGATCAATTCCTGTTTATAACTAAAAAATCAGAAGCCACCCACTTACTATATTTCTACCACAGTGATTAATGCTCCCAGAGAAGAGAACACGTCTTACTCATTTTTTAAATCCCTAACATGCCTTAAACAAAAAGATATTTACTCGCTGTTTGGTAAATAAGATGATGCAATCCCTACTCTCAATGAACATATTATGTACTCGGTGAGCGATAAGGTTTGTGTGTTTGAAGCCTCTGGTAAAGCAAATGGAGTCTTCGTATGATTTAGAAAATGGTGCCCCCTCTGGTCATTTGAACTGGGAAAAGGTATCCCTTCCTCCAGATGAACGCAGACCTGTGCCAGGGCAGAGGGCTGGGGAAACTGAGCACTGGATGGGTTCTTGCTCTTACTTGCCCCCTCATATGCGTGCCCTTGTACAGAGGACAGCTCACCCATCCACATAGGGTTGCTGCATACATGCAAACCATTTGTAGGACAGCATGCATGTGCCAGAAAGTAAACAATAGGCTATGACTAGAATTCTGAGAAGAGAAAAAATCCTTTGTCTTTGCTAGTCCAAGAAAGGTTAAGGGAGGACATAGGAATTGATCTAGGCCAGCAGGCTTCCTCTGTCTGAGATGTTCTATCTCCATCACCCACAACCTTCATCCAACTAACTCCTACTCATTCTTTGGGTCTTAGTTTAAACATCTTTTCCTGGGTAATTCCCCTGCCCTCAGCCGACTAAGGTGGCTATATCCTGTCAATGCAAGTAGTAATCTTCCATCACAGCGCTTACGGCAAATGTAATTATATGATGCGTGGTTTTGTTTTGAACCTGCTCCCATGAGATTATAAAGCTCCAGGGGACAGGCGTCATATGTTTTGTTCATCAGTTTACTGTCAGTACCTGGTATAAGTACATAATAAATATGTGTTGAATACTGAAATATAACATATAATGTAGATTTTAAAAAGCAAAAAAGAAAGAGAATTAGCCATGGTTTCTTCAAGAGGAAAGAAAAGGCAACCAAAATTTACTGGTGTTTTCAACAATAAAAAATTACACTATGAAAGGAAAATGTGCCACTCTACACTGTGCTCTGCTATTTCTATCCCTTGTGCTAAAATATGACACTTCACAGATCTGTCAACTCTTAGTTTTATATTGTAAATATTGATGGTGTGAATACTTGCTCACATTTGCCTAAAACATGAGAAATGGTTCTCAGCATAAGAACTTGAAATGGAAAATTCACCTCCGCAGGCATTAACAGTCAAGATTAATTATATAAACTGCTTGAAAACAAAGGCTGAGTCCTAACTCAGTGACAGTGTGACTTTAAATCTCTGACACCTTCAACCATAGCCCACGACCTTCAGAGACTTGAACAAAGGATATTTGTCAACTGTTCCCTTACAATTCTGAAACAGAAAGCATGACCATTACAAGTCTTCTGATACATGTGGATTTGGAAGACCCAATGCCTCACCAAATCCAGGAAGGCCCTCTAACACAATTCTACCCCATCGCCACCACCTTGCCTCCCAGTTAATACTCAACCCATCCCCACCATCCCACAGGAACCACTCTGGCACGGACCACCAGTGACCTAATGGTCATTTTCAATCTTCTCTTTTCAGTCTTCATCTTATTTGGATTTTTTTGGGCAATTGACATATAACCACCTCTTTTCCTCTTCAAAGGCTTATCTCCCTTTCCTCCACAACTCCAACTGTCACATTTCTCCTAGATTAGCCATTGCTTATGTGTCTCCTTTGTGGATTCCTCAATTTCTGCCCCCTTTCGAGTTGGTAAAACTCAAGTCCTATCTTTGGTCCTCTTTGTTCTCACTCCCTGGATGATTTCATCCAATCCAGTAGTTTCAACCATGCCTTTCATTCAAGTGATTCCCTGATCTCCACGCCAGCCCAGACCATGCCCCCGAGGAACAGGGCCTGACACCTGTCCACTGAACAACTCTACTAAAATTCAACCTCTCTAGAAAGAACCAAGCTCCTTATCCCATCTTCCTCACATTCCTTCTCACAGAGGTTGGAGGCACCATCCTCTAATCAAGCCAGAACCTTTCATTCCCTCACCCTCCACATCGACTTACTGTCAATTCTATCTTCTAACATCATGCCCTCCTTTCCATCCGCACTGACCTTCCTTCACTGAGATCCTGCCATCCTTTACCTGCACTTTTATAATTGCCTCCTGGCAGGTCTCACCTCTTTGTTTCCCTCCTCTTTAATGTGGCCTCCATATTGTTCCCAGACTAAAGGATATTTTATGACTCCTTTTTTTCAGATCTGTCTATGCTCCCTACCACCTACCAAATGAAGACCAGCTTCTTAGCATGACATAAGGTCCCTTACCATCAGCCTCCTGCCTGCCTCTCAGACTCCATCTCTCATTAGGCTTCTCATCACACACTGTGCTCAGTGAAAACCAATTATAACACAATGCTGTTTTGTGTTTGTCCTTTTTCAATCTGTGGTCTACACCTGAAATGTCTTTCCCCCAACCTAGCCCACACTCACATCTGACTCTTATCTGTTTGGCAAATTCCTACTTATCTTTCAAGTCTCATTCACTTCCCCCATAAGGCCTTTTCCAATCCTCTTCCGTAGATTTGACTGCCCCTTTGTTCTCTCCTGGCTCCAAGTTATTTCACTGCAGGGTATTTTTACATATCTGTCTCATCCTTACCTAATTAAATTATATTTTTTAAATTAGTAATTTCACATCCTCTGACATTTTGCCTGGCACACAGTATAAACTGAATAAATGTTTGTGGAATAAAAACTGTTGGCAAAAGTCATCATTCAATAAAGATCCAGAGAGACCAATAGAATCTCATTATGCAAGATTTTAGAGCAGTGAACTAAGAATCAACTATTTCATGATTTAATTTACCCAAATTTAAATAATGCATACATAATCCACTTACTTCTGTTTCTTTTACTCTCATGCAGTCTATCTTCTAACACCTTACTCCAACTCTGTCTGAATCATTTGTTGGCCTTTATATTTTTTTCCTCTGGCAGCTCCATTAAGTCCTATTATTCACTGAGTCAAAAATTCCATTCCAATTCTTAGACAGGCCTATCCTATGAGCCTCTGAGATCTCACTGTAGACGCTTCCTGAAATATCAGGATCTAGCTCTACTAATCTAGAAATAGACTCTCACATTTATACAGTTTTTTTCTTTTAACTTACATTGATCTCATCTCATCTTCACAGTAAAAATAGGCAGGTCAGTGTTCATTGCCATCATTTACAAGTGAACACAGAGGCCAAGAAACCCAGAAAGTACGTATTTTTGTAAATCCCCTCATACGAAAACCCAAGGAATTCTGTACTTTCTGATGTCCAGACCTCATTTTTTTTTCATTGAATACTATTCACCAAAGTCATATCCTATTCCTGTCCTTCATCTGCTAGCACATTGACTTTACTTTTATTGCTGTCTCCTGTTTGTGCTTGCGCATCCACCCTGCTGATTTGATCACCAGCTGAACATCCCAAGCAATCATTTTTCTCCCCTTTTCGACTCCATGATCCAAGGACTTTGCCAAAGGAAGCTGTATTTTATGAACTTCACCCCAGAATCCAATCTTCTGCAAAAAATCAAAGTGAAACTTTTACCCATAACACAATTACTTGTTTGAAGGGTTTTTCCTGAACTCAGGCAATCATAAGTAGATTACTTCCAGGTCAATTTTCTATGCTTCTCTTCCTTTAGTTCCTTTCCTCTAAAACCACACAAGGAAAATTACAGTCTACGTAACTGAGTTAAGCCTATTTTTAGAAAAATATTGATAAATGAGGGTGAAACAAACTACTGGGGAGAAATGAGGTTCAGAATGACCTACATATTTTTCCATACTCTTCACCATGCTCTTATATTGAGAGTTGGCTTTAGTTTCCAGCCTCAGAACTCCTGTCATCGCTCTTATTCTTTTCTCCATCCATCACATAGTGCTACCCTTTGTGATATTCAACTCCTTTAATGTTAATAAAGAGTGGAAAGGGATAAATGGGCAGGAATGGATACAGAATAACTGTGTCTTTGTCCACAGGAGTTTAGCCCACATTCTATATCTCAGAGGAAAGGGCTGAGCTCAAGAGGACACCCTTTGCCACCCCCAATATAAGCTGACTCTTATCCTCAAAGCCTGGCAATCACTTGCCCTTCCTGCTTTTCTCTTAAAAATAATGTCAGAGAGAAACTGTGATCAATTCTATAAATTAGCCCCCCTGGTCAGACCAGATAGATACTAAGAAGCATATTTAGCCCCAGGGAACCCAGTAGGCCTCTCCTACTTCTAAGGAACCTCTAATTCCCAGTCAGTCCTCTTCCAGCTGTTTGTCAGTCATCAGGAAGAACATAAATGGATCTGTGCATTAGCATTTCTAAAAGCACCTACCCACAGGCAGACTCAGTAGCATCCTAGGTACTTTATTTATTTCCATTTTCAGAAGGAAAATTCAAACTTAAGACCTCAAAGGATGAGTCAGTCATACACAATTTTTAAAGCCAATGCAATAAGGATTAATTAATGGAATACAGCAATAATTAATGGAATACAGCCTTCCCGAATGCTCTGTCGTTTCCCTGCCTCTTTTCAATGTTTCTGTCTTAGGTTGCAGACTCTTACTCCATTCTTTCTAGCTATACATGTGTAGAACATGTGCTCTTCTAAAGGATTAGTCTAGCTGTAGTGATCAAAACCATCACCTCCGCTGGTCCTGACCTTTACCTATTTCAAGCAGATTCTTCATTACTAAGAATTAATGTTACAAGAAGCTTAAGACTTTTCAATTTAGAAACGATATGAGATTCTGCATATTGGGACTGGGGGGGGGGCAGGGCTGGAGGATAAAGTTTATCCTGTCACAACTGTTGAATCTGAGGATGTCCAAGAAGCAGCTTTCTATGGAAACCTGAAAAAATGAATTATTCCCAGGTGATAGGTACAGTTGTAGATACAGATTAAGCTAATTAAACTAAAAAACTCTGAAATTAAACATAGCTGTTTGTTGAGAGCTTGCCCTGAATTCCCCAATTACAACACTGCTATGTGTTTGCACACAAGCCTTTGATCTGATTCTCTTTCATTTCAGTCTGTCTTGGGACTTGTATTGAAGGAGAAAAAGATGAAAATTCATGGATGAGGAATGATGTCCAGAACATAGATTCTCTGTAGTTCAAGCCTGAGTAAAACTCAGAAGTTATAGCAACATACACAAACGAACAGGGCCTGGCGTTTCTTCCCAGAGGGGCTATTGGCTAACCTATTTTTGCCACATAAAATGACCCATCACCCCGATTCCTAGCAATCTGCCTAAAAACAGTATCCACTCCTCATATCCTCCCCAACATAATCACTCGAAATAGGTCAGAAATGTTGCTTCCTTCCCCTCATTGATTTTCATTAAGGGAATTCACTTTCCGGAACACTAAAGGGAGAGATAAACACCCAATACAAGTACCAATGACACCCCGTAAATTTTTGGCACACTAAGTCTCATCACCCTTTCTGGCTCTAAATCAACAATAGTCTCAAGTTATAATATACACGGAGGCAATGCTTCAGCCAGGGGATAAAAGCACCTCCCAAAAGGAAGATATTCTCTGTCTTTTCTAATTTTCTACATCATCAACCTGCCTCTTCTCTATGTACAAACTCTTTTTTTTTTTTCCTAATTCAAATCCGCATTTTGCCAGAAGGATGCCAAGTGACACTGCACACTGGCTTAGCAAACCCCTAGGGCCTTATCAGGAAGCTGAGGGCAGGGGAGTAGGACGCGGGCGTTCATAGAGACTGGGTAGTGGAGAAAAGGGGAGGAGGAGCGGGAAATCCTCCGATGTCTGTGTCTGGCTCTCTGGAAAGGCTGTGATGAGATGGTTCTCCAAATCCCACTGGCGGGGCTTCCCCAGTCTCCTCCCCTTCCTGAAATCTGTCCCTCGACCCCAGGTACTCAAGCCAGGCTCTCCAAAGAGGGCGCCGCAAAGTCCTGCAGAGCCCCAAAACACAGGAGCGCGGACAGAAAAGCATCACCCGAGAGACGGCAAAGCCACACACCCTCTCCCGGCCAGCTACCCGGGGCGGGCAACTTCACCCATCGAAGCAAACGAAAGCTCCTGTCCTCCAAGCAAGAAGAAGGTGATGGTAAACAGAGACATAAACAGGCACCGCTCTCACCCCTCCTCTGCAGCCCCCTCCCCTCCCCCCGCCCCAGCGAACTCCAGGTAAAGGACCAGGTGCTGCTCACCTCCTGGCAAGGAGGAAGCGGGCGGCTGGAAACGGAGGGCAGGTCCCCAGCCCAGGCCGCCTGGTAGCCGGCGAGCGCCCAGCAGCAAATCCAGGCGGGGCTCCAGGGCGGCGAACGCCCGCGACGGGGAACCCCCGCCGGCCGCCCCCGGCCCCCGCCCCGCGCCGGCCCCGGGGCGAGGAGCAGCATCTTCGTCCCACCGCAGCCGGCGGGCGGGCAGGAAGGCAGCCTCCCCGGGTGGGCGGCAGCTCCGGCTCCCGGGCCGCGAAGGCTGCGCGCTCGGCTCGTTGCTCCCTCGCCCCCTGCCCGTCCGCCCGCTGACAGCTCGGCTGCGCTCGCTGCCCGGGCAGCCGGCGCCGGTGCTCCCGTCACGCCGGAGGGAGGGACCGCGGGGCGCGGGCGCAGCGCGGGGGCGGGACGCGGGGCGGGGACGTGGGAGCGGGAGCAGGTGGCGCGGCGGGGGCCGCGGCCCAGCCCGGCGGGTCCGGCGGGGCTGCGCGCCGCTCGTGAGGCGACGACGGCGAGAGAGGCCGGGGTCCTCCGGTAGTGTCTCCTGTCTCCAGGTCCCCGTGGCCCAGGGGAGGAGCTCTCCAGGGAGGAAGCCAGAGTAAATACAGGGCAGCTGGACATTGTTTTCTGGCGGCGGGCCTTTAAAATCTGCCTCCTTCCCGCATCCCACGCAAACACACACAGATGCGCCCTGGGAACACCCCTTGTGAGGATCTACGCTGGCTAGAGTCAGATCGAATTTCTAGGTGGTCAGCGTTCGCGTGAAATGGCGCGGAAGAAAAAGGACTGAGGTGTAGATGGAGTGTGTGACTCAGTTTTCTCACCTATTTAATGAAAATAATAACAACACCAACCTCATAGAATTGTTGAGGATCAAGTAAGTTGACGCACCTAAAGCACTTGGAAGAGTGCCTGGTACACAGTAGGTGCCATATGTGTTGGTAGAAATCTACCTGGCAAGCTCAATGTAAGTTGACCTGAATTTTTCTGTGGCACTGTCTCTAATGTCCTTTTAATAAACATTTCCACATAAAGTCTCTGTCTCTCTCTTTATGTATATATATTATATATGTATACACATATATGTGTGTGTATCATAAACACGTATTCTGTATATACTCGTTTATATACACGAAGAGAATATAATACATATAATCGGAATGTGTATATATGTGTGTATCATACACGTATTTTGATTATAACAATGATGTATGTTAATTGTAAACATTTTGGAAAATACTGAAGAATATCAGGAAGAATAGAAAAATCACAGAGATCCCACCATTCACAGATGACATCATTAACGATATTAACATTCTGAGGAACTTCCTTCCTGGTCTTTTAACTATGTGCGTACTGCAAAACTCGAATAATAGCTTGTAGCCTTTTATTTTTTTCTTAACATGAATATTTCCTCAAGTCATTAAAGTTTCCAACAACACAACTTTAATCCTTGTATAATATCTCCCCTCTTTAGATATATGTAATTTACTCTTAGACATTAGGCATTGTTCCTCAAGTATTCAATGTTATAAATAATTCTAGAAGGAATACCCTTGGTATATAATCTGTGTGCATATCTTTTAACTTTCTATGACACCTTTCTAAAATTGATATCATTGGATCACATAGTATGTGCACTTTTAAAGTTTTTGATGAATAGTGCACAAATTTCCTCCAAAAATTTTGTAGCAATTGTTACTAGCAGTTTATGAGTATTTATTTTACATTACCCCAGATTATAATACTTCAGATATTTGCTTTTTGGTAGAAGAGAAAAATGCTATCTTATTACTGTTTTTAAAATGTATTTTTATTACTAGTGATATTGAATAATTTTTCATATATATTTTCATATATATACTAGCTACTTGTATGTATATAGCTACTTGTATAATTTTTCATATATGTACTAGCTACTTGTCTATTTATCCTTCTCATGTTAGTATGTGAGAATTTTTCACTGGCACCCTTTGGCTATTTTTCTATGGAAGTTCCATCTTTTTTTATTGACTTGTAAGCAATCTTTATAAGTTTTGTGTGTGTTTACCATATATGTCACAAATACTTTTCTCAGTTTGTAGCCTTTCCTTTAATTTTCTTTCTGGCAACCTTTCTTGCAGATGATTTTCATTTTTATGTACTCAAATATAGCAACATTTCCTTCTGTCATTTCTTGTTTTTATGTGTAGAAGTACTTGTACCTCTGCAAAGTCATACAGATGCCTGTATTTTTTTTTTTTTTTTTTGAGATAGAGTCTCACTCTCTTGCCTGGGGCGAGTGCTGTGGCGTCAGCCTAGCTCACAGCAACCTCAAACTCCTGGGCTTGAGCAATCCTACTGTCTCAGCCTCCCGAGTAGCTGGGACTACAGGCATGTGCCACCATGCCCGGCTAATTTTTTCTATATATATTTTTAGCTGTCCAATTAATTTCTTTCTATTATTGGTAGAGACGGGGTCTCGCTCTTGCTCAGACTGGTCTCGAACTCCTGAGCTCAGGACGATCCGCCCGCCTCGGCCTCCCAGAGTGCTAGGATTACAGGCGTGAGCCACCGCGCCCGGCCTTGTATTTTCTTATTTTGTTACATTTCTTTATTTTGTTATTAGTTCTTTTTTATTTATTTTTTTAATTCATCTGGAATTTATATTAGTAAAATTATATTATTATTTTTGTCATCTGAGTGAGAACTAACAACATGGCTATTGAATTGAAAACAACTTCTTTACTTGTAAAAACAAAGGCTGTCCCAGCCAATGCACCTATGTTAAATGAAAATTACAGATTTTACTGAGTGGGACAATTTGCCACTGTCAATATGTAATTTTCTCATGGCAGTCTCCTATAGAAAAGATCTTGACTTTGGGTAATTAAAACCACCCCAAATCACCAGACAGGCTGACAGAGAAAAGAAATTCCACAAAAACTCTAAGGTTCCCTTGTACCTGTTATTTTAGAATCTAATAGCAAATTATTCAAATAGTTTATGATTATCTGATCAATAAATTTACTTTTAAAGTGTAGTTTTTTAAAAAATATACTTTTTGAAATTTTGGGGGGGAAAGGTTTAACTATGAAGGTTTAAATAGCTTAACATCACTAGATGATCCTCAGTTTTCCACTTTATTTTTCTGCAGTGTATACCTGAAAATTGAACTGAACTGTATTAAAAATCAACAAAATCCTTAGCTATATCAACAAAAGCCATAGCCAACGTGATGCTATACACAGAGATTTGTTTTTTCTTTTTTAACTTAAAGCAGATTGTGGTATAAATAGCCCCAATTTTTTTATTATCTAAGCACAAAAAAATTAGAAAAATAATCTGACTGAATTCAAGCAGCAAAATTTTTAAAAATTAATTTTAAACAATCAATGAAATATTAATGTAAAGTGTTTTTTCCATATCAAATTAGCAAAAGCACAATAATTCTGGCAAATTTATGCTGTAGATTATACACTCAGGACAACATGTATTTCTGGAGAACAATTTGGCAATATGTATTAAATGTCATTAATATGTTTATGCCTTAACCCAGTAATTTTTACTTCTAGGACTCTAATTTAAGGAACTTTTTAGGTAAGTAGCACAAAGTTTCTGTACAAGAACACTCGCTGTTGTTTACTACTGCAGTCCCCAAACCCCAGGCCACAGACTGATACCGGTCAGTGGCCTATTAGGAACCAGGCTGCACAGCAGGAGGTGAGCTACTTGGCCAGAGCAAGAGAAGCTTCATCTGTATTTACAGCCACTTTCTATTGCTAGCCATCCACCACTGCGCCACCCCCCTCCCAACCCCGCCGTCTGTGGAAAAATTGTCTTCCATGAAACCAGTCCCTGGTGCCAAAAAGGTTGGGGACCACTAGTATGATCAAACATGAAATAACCTAAGTACTCCAAAATATGGGAATAATTAAATTATATTAATACTACTTCATGTGGTAGGATTATGTAAATATTAAAAATATTTTACTGGAGAATACTAAATGAATTGAGGAAATGTGATGATGTAATGTTAATGTAAAAAGTTGGAAACAAATCTGAATAAACAGTATATCCCCAAATATGATGTGGGCGGCAGGGTGTTCGAGTGTGCTTCATGGAAGGAATGTGACTAGGAGGAAATAAACCAAACTATTGGCAGTGATTATCTTCTAATGGTAGCATAACAGATGTTTTTACTTTCATTTTTACAGACTCTGTGTTTTCAATTTTTTCATAATCATCATATATTATTTTTGTAATTATTACAAATTACTTAAAGTGTTTGTGTTCTTTGATGCCAATCAATCCTACCTGAAAAAATCATCAAAGATGTATGTAGACAAATATGCAAGGACAAAAATGTTCGCCAGTGTTATTTGTAAAAGAAAATAAATGAAACCTGAGTATCTAATACTACAGAAAGTAAATGTTATTCAGTGGCATATTATCCTGACATAAAGAATTATTTTATGAAAGGTATGTAACAGAGGGAAATGCTTATGAAAATGCTTCCAATTAAGTGGGAAAACATCACAAGACAACATTTATACCCAATTGATATATTAAATATAGTAAAATTATAAAAAACATGGAAACAAGGATATGAACCAATTTCAGGATAGCGATTGCCTAGAGAAGAAAGGAGAATGAGATTAGGAAGGAGCACGAAAGGGGCTTCACTGCATTTTTAATACTTTATTTCTGAAAGGAAAGAAGGATGACAGGGAAGCGGAAAAGAAGGAAGGAAATATCTGAAGCAAGCGTGAGAAAATGTGTTATTGTTTTATTGCGAGGATTGGATGCAGTTATTATAATGGCTAACACTTATTGAGCACTTAACAGACCTCAGAACAACCCTATGAGGTAGGTATTCTTATCTCCATTTTACAAATGAGGAAATAAAGGCACAAATTCCTCAGTGAGAGACAGTGTGAAGTTTCAAACGCAGGCAGGTGGATTCTAAGGCTCATCAACTTAGGGGGAGTTTTATTACCCTCTGCATTTTTCTATATTTTAAAAATATTCAATAGTTTAAATTATTACATAGAATATGATCTTGTTTATTGCAGCACAATTCACTATTGCAAAAATGTGGAAGTACCGTTCAGTTCATGAATGGATGAAGAAAATGTGGGGTCTGTATGTGTGTGTTTATACACACACACACACACACACACACACACACACACACACACGGAGTACTGCTGAGCCATAAAAAGGAATAAAATGATGGCATTTGCAGCAATGTGGAGGGAACTGGAGACCATTATCCTAAGTGCAGTATCCCAGGAATGGAAAAACAAACACCATTATGTTCTCATTAATAAGTGGGAGCTCATAGATGGGTACACACAGGCACAAAGAGATATAAAGGACACAAGAAACCAAGAAGGGGGGAGGGTGGGAGGGTGAATGTGGGATAAAAACTTACCTATTGGGTGCAATGAACACTATTCTGGTTATGGACACATGAAAAGCCCTGACTTAAACATTGTACAAGATATCCTTGTAACAACAACACTTATGCCTCCTTAATCAATATTTTAAAATTTAAAAAAGAATATAGTTAAAATTTCATATTTAAAAAACTAAGAGCATGGACCAAATGATTAATAGTGGTATTTTCTAAATAACATGTATGGGTAATTTTTTTCTTTTTTTAATACTTTTCCACACTTAAATATTTTTTACAGAAAATTTATGAGTTTAATTTTTAAAACAAGAAAGGTAGGGTATATTGAAAAGGAGTATGATACTTAATCTGTTCTTCTAGTCTATATTTTATACATCCATTTGGTCACCATATTTTAAATAACTGCAGGGGAAGAAGAATGGGGAATTGGAAAGGATAAATAGAGAGGATTCTAAAAGGAACAAAAAGAGATGATTTCAAAAAATGGAAAATGGGTCATATGAGGAAAGGCTAAATTAGGGTGTTTTGAGTTACTTTCTCTCAGTCCATGAAAGCCTTTCACCAGTAGGATATATCTCCCTTGCTCTCCATTTCCCCCAAGGATCAAAACAAAATTATTTGTGGTTAAAGGAGAAAAAAAAAATCACTTAAATACAGAGTTGAACCTACTGTGAGAGGTTGTAGAAATAGTCAAGAAGAATGTCGTATTAGTCAGGGTTCTTCAGAGAAACAGGACAAACAGGATATGTATAGATATATAGATATAAGAGAAGATTTATTATGAGAATTGGCTCATTCAATTATGGAGGGTGAGAAGTCCCGTGCGCAGGAAAGTAGGCGGTGTAATTCAGTGCAAGGCCAAAGGCCTGAGAACTGGGGGAGCCAGTGGCATAACTTAATCCAAGGCTGAAGGCCTGAGAACCAGCAGTTCAGATGTCTGAGGACAAGAGAAGATGGATATCCTAGCTTAAAGGGAGAGAGAGAATCTGTCTTTCCTCCACTTTTTTATTCTATTCAGGCCTTCAACAGATTGAAGGATGCCTGCCAGCATTGGTGAGGGCAGATCTTCTTTACTCAGTCTACTGACTCAAATGCTAATCTCTTCCAGAAACACCCTCAAAGACACACCCAGAAATGTATTACCAGCTTTCTGGGCATCCCTCAGCCCAGTCAGGTTGATGCATAAAATTAACCATCACAAATGTGATGTCAGACAAACTAGCATTTTAAATTGAAACTCCCCTACTTATTGGCTGCGTGATCTTGGGAACATTACCTAACCATCCTCAACTTCACTTTCATCACTGTAAATTAGAGCTAAAAATACCTGACATTGCAGGGTTGATGTGCAACGAGTTGACGTACATAATGAGTTAATGTACCTAATCCATCTGCCATGCTTATTGATATATTTGTGGTTCCCTTTCTACATTATCTATATCAGTATATAACCCCAGGAGTCCAAAAATCCCAGGAGAGGAGGCACCTCCAATGTCTTCCTAGATTAGGAGTTTTCTCTGAGAATTTTTGTTTTGTTTGCATTTTGTTACTAATCAGAAAAAAATGTGTATATTTTAGATGACTTGTACGTTGATCGTCAGTGTATAATTTTAGTACCTTTGTTTGCACTAGAGTTTATGATCCTAAAGGCACTTCATGCTCTGCATGCCTCCGTGTTGTTCCTTCAACCCACCAGATATGCTTGACCTCAGGGCCTTGAATTTGTTGTTCCCTCAGCAATTAGGTCTTGACTCAAATGTCATTTCTCAGTGAGGAACTTCCTGGCCACCCTTTCCCTGACACTCCCTGTATCCCTTCCTTGCTCTTCACTTCTCCCCAGGACTATCATCATCTTGCATGCTGCATGCTTTACTTATTGTCCATTTCTCTAGAAAGGAAGCTCCATGAAAATAGGGTTCGGTTTTTCTTTTAATTGTTATAGCTTCATATCTAGTATGTAAGCACTCAATAAATATGTGTTACATCAATGAATGCATTATGTGAGCACCATAAATGAGAACAATTGATTTTATTGTTAATACAAAATATTTCAGACACACGGCAGTCAATTTAATAGTTTCTAAAATTTATCCAAAGATGAATTTGAGAGGAAATCCCCAAATTCTCAATTTGAGAAACAAAGGATCAGTTCCAGATAATAGAATCCACTTCATCCAGTTTTAAGAAGGAAGGAATTTATTATACAGGATTCGGTACCTTACAGAATTTCCAGGAGAATCACTGAGCAAAGCTCGGATCTATGCAGCCGGGTAAAACACAGCTAGGAGTGGTGCCCTCCCAGCCCACAAGGCTGCCGTAGTGGAAACTCCACTGCAGCCTTCACATGCCACTCAAACCCCTGGGGCAGAAGAACCAAATGCTCCTGTTGCCATGTTTGCCAGAAAAATTAATCTATGCTCATGCAGCTGCTGCCTCATGTTGCTCACTTACTACAATGGAATCTTGGGAATGTTCCACCTCTCTAGCCCCTTGGGTTTGGGAAGGAGAACTGAAAGTGGGACAGAAGGGGTATAAGAGAGTCACCCTCTTGCCATTCAACATACATAAACACTCTTATTCCTGCATTAAAATTTCCATCTCTAGGTGATGTTCATTTTTCTTCTAGTTTAATGACAACCCCCTCTTGATATCCTGAAATCTATTGAATAAATTATAAACTTAGCTACTGCCAATCCACCATGTATTAAAAACTAGAAGATTACAGTACTATTCAGCAACAAAAAGGAATGAACTATTTGACATACATTATAACTTGGATGAATCTCAAAGGCATTATGCTAAAGAAAAGAAACCAGCCTCAAAGGTTATTTGCTGTATGATTCCATTTATATGGCATTCTCAAAAAGACAAAACTATAGTGATAGCAATCAGTGGTTGTCATGGGTTGGGGTGATGACAGTGAGATGTATTAATAACTTCAAGGCGATAACACAAGGGAGATTTTTAGAGGTGATAAAACTGTTTTATGTATTGATTGTGCTATTAGTTATCATGTGTTAAAATTCATAGAACTTTACACCAAAAAAGTCAATTTTACTGCATGTTCATTTAAAAATTAAATTTCTAGAAAAGTAGTGAAACCTAATGGATACTAAAGTTGGTGATAACTTCTATAAATATTAAATGTTTATTTATTTTGAAAAAACTAAGGAAACGAGAGGAAAATAATATAACCATGTACATGGAAGAACAAGGAAGAAAATATGAGCAGCTGTAATAATTTTCATTTCTGCAGTTGCTTTTGGGATTATCTTTGGTATTGATAATTTTGTCCTCCATGCTCCCTTTGTGCTCAGCCAGCATCTTACCTGGCCATGGTTCTTTGTCTGGTGGGGTAATATAAAGTTTAATTCCTGAGCTGGCTGGTCCTAACTAAATGGGGTTGCTGTAGACGTCCATTAACTTTTATCACTGGATAGTACAATACTAGGTGGCACTCCAAGGGAATCACTGAGCTCCATCATAGAAAATCATTAAACCATCACAGCAAACATTTTTTTCTTCTTGGTCCATTGGCAAGAAGAGTTCAAAAACGCCAAGTGGTGATCCCAACCTCCAGTTCAATTGTATCCCCTGATGAAATATTTCTCCACTGAATACTAAGACCTCCAAACTTGCAGAGTCTAAAGTAATGGACTTGGAAAGCAAAAATTTTGTGCATTTGTCAGTCAGTGTTAACATGAGAAGTACCACCCCCACTTCACTCCTTTTTGGGAGAAACATCATCATATATTAGTCACTAGTGCAGAGAATGTACTTTATTCTGAAGTACACTCCCCTCCCCCATTGTCAAAAGGAGCTCTTTCCAGCTAACACAGTAAGTCAGTCTTCCTTAGATTATTTCGCTATGCCATAAGCCAGCTGCTTCTCACTGAAGGTTTTGTGGAAATACTGGGGAACCCCAAGAGCACTGGCCTTAATTATTTTGCTATAAAATGAGTTTTTTGCATTGTGTGCAAAGGCATGATATAAATAAGGTATTCATTTAAGTCAAGAGAAACAGAATGATAACCCAGAAAGACAAACCATATCCTGATTGTTTATTCCAGCGAGGACAAAACACTGTATAATTCATAATGAAGGGGACCCAATATAATCAAGCACAAGGCAGGCTGGTCTCCTCACTATATCATACAGTACTGAGGATTCACTCTTAGTCTCTACTACTAGTGGACTGGGCAGTCAGTCATGGTAGTAGCCAGGTTAGCCTTGGAGAGAAGCAAGTAATGTTTTACTGAGACATGTACAACCTTCATCGCTGTTCTGATGTAACATTGTTTATGAACTCATTGACACAGTAAGGTCACTGGGCAAAGATGTTGACTGACATCAATAGGGTAGGTCATCTGATTTACCTGGTTATAGAACATGTGGTGAAAATTCACATGGGATATTAATAGTCTCACATGCTGGGCCCATTTCAAGAGGTTCATTCACATAATTCTTCCCCAATCTTTCTTTGCAGCAAACTTCCAATTTTGTGCCTTCCAACTCTTTTTGCCATATGGCTAAGCCTTTAACTACTATCCATGAATTAGTATAGATCTGACAATCATGTCACCTTCTTCCAGGCAAAGTACACCATAAGATTGTACCCATTGGAGGACTTCCCCTCTCCATTGTCCTTTGGGGCCACTCATGATCTATTTGTTAATCTATATAAAAGTAAAAGGCCAGTTCTTGAGTTTTCTAAAACATAATTCTAAGTCTAGGAAGCATGAACTAAAAATAAATGAAAAATTAAACCACTTGGAAGCAGAATGTTATCTTGAATGAGACAGTAAATGCCAGTACAATTTTTTCCTATGAAACACTTTGTTTCAAAGAATTCCCTATAATAACAAGCTTGCTTGTGAATCACGTGCCCAATATTTGCATGTCTATTAACTAATATTGACCTTATTTGGGACAGGAGCACTGTAGGATATTAAAGCTGAACCATCAGAAATCCTGTGACCTGAAAATTCTTTAACCATTTTACCAACATCCCAATTTTTAGAAGAAATGCAAGTATGATTGGCATGCAGAGATTCTGCAAATCCATTTACCCAGATATCTCACATAAGAGCAATGAAGGAAATAAATTTTAGTCCTTAAAGGTCAGGGATATGCAATTCTTACTTAGTGTGGGATATTTCAGTCAAATAATCTGAAAGAAAAGACTAAATGACCGGACACAAGCTTTAAAAAGGTTTTAAATGTTAAGCACTGTAAGAAAGTCAATAGCTACAGAACCGCAGAACCTCAGAGAAGGGTTGGCCTTTAAAGATCACTGAGCCAAATCCCATCTCAAATCCCTGAATCCTCTCTGCAACTCTGCCTCAAATGACTTTTCAGCCCTAAAAAAAATTCAGTGACTGAGAAATCACTATCTTCCAAGGCAGCCATCCTACCTTTGGACAGCTCTCACAGTGAAAAAGTCTTCAGGGGAGCCAAACATCTATTTCGTACTGTCATAATTCTCACTCTGGGGTCCACACAGGATGAGCCTCCTTCCTCTTCCCATGATGACCCTACCCTTAGCTTTCTCCCTTCGTAGTCTCTTCTCCATGGTAAACATCCCCGGTTGATTCCATTATTTTTCACATGATTTGATTTTTATACACCTGAGTTTTCCAATATTCCTCTTAAAATTTACATTCAAACTGACATAATAGCATAGCTTTAGTCTGCAATAGAGTACAGTAGAAGTATAATTTCCCTTATTCTAGAGAAGTTATTGTTCTATTTTTATAGTTTAATGTCAAGGTGAATTTTCTGGAAGCCACACTAATGTTCAGTATAATTGCTAACATTCATTAGGCACTCACTAGGTGCCAAGCACCTCAAAGGGACCCTCACATGCATCATGTCATTTAATTCTTGTGACAACCACCTATGAGGTAGGTACTATTTTTAGCCTCGTTTTCAAATGAGGAAAATAAACCTCAGAAAAAATAAGTACTTTACCCAAGGTCGAGTACTCCATAAATGGCAAAATTTGGATTCTATCCCAGAATTTCTGGAAAAGTAGTAACTAGTATTTATTGAGCACTTACTATGTGCCAGCACTGTGTTGAGCCCTTACCTCAGTGGGAAAAATTATTATTCCCATTTTGCACACAGGGAAACTGAGGCTTAGAAAGGTTTAGTAAAATGTTTAGAAATTAAGAACTAGCTTATCTGAACAATTTTATTTTTCCAAGTTCAGGATCTTATATTTATTTCTTACAAAATTAAACTTACTGGATTCAGTGCATCACTCTGTCAAAATTTTTAGAGATACTGATTTCATCATTTAAAGTATTTTTATCCTTGCTATTTTTATACAACTGCAAATCTTACAAGGATTTTTGTGTTTAAGTTACCAAAAAAATTGCATTGCACAGAAGGCCCAGGAAAGATTCATCCACAAGCCACTAGAAACCTCTTTCCAGATGCCATCAATCCACTCATCAGACCTTCTCAGCACAGTCATTCAACCCCAAATACTAGTGTCCATATTTCTCCATTTTGTCCAAAAGGATAAGGTGAGTTTTTGAAGTATCCTACTGAAAGACAGATTTGTCATCCCAGCTCAACTGTTAATAACCCTATCGAAAAAAAAATACCATGTTAGTGGGAAGTAATTTATGCATAGTAAATCCATCTTGGATCTTTTGATTACCATTTCTTCTTCTAAGTATTTACTATGCTTTAAGAAAACATTAAATTAGATATGCATTAAATTATTTCCATACTCATGATACCATGTATTTATTCATGTAATTATGCATAGCACTTTCTGCATTATCAAAATCAAATTTGAGTTCCAGTATCTTCCCACTCAGTCTTAAGAGTCTTCTGAATTGATTTTGGCCAGGCAGCATGACAGCATGTTGCTTTTTAAAATCCATGTTTTTGAGATTAACCTCTTGGGCATCTTTAAGACCAAGAGTATAATTGTAGGGTTTTGTTTGCATTTCCTATTTAGTTAAACTAATAATTTCACTTTTCCCTTAATTTAATTACCCATCCCTGCAAGGTAATTGACCTTGAATTACCTTCTCCTGAACGTTGTCCAGAAGCTTTTGATAGACTGATGCTTAGCACCTGAGTAATAATCCTATAAGACCATGAATCTGTCATGCAATCTTTCCTGGTTTTGAAATGCCATAATATAGGCAACAGATCCGGCAATTTTTTGGCTACTATTTGTTGCATTATTTGGCATTTATTAGCCCTTCTTTGTATAAAATAATATTTCCTTCTGTTCTGCATTACAGGGTTATCTCTTTTAAAAAGTTAAAGCAATGTTAGGGATTCAAACATGTCAAAATGCAAGCATCTGAATGCTACCACATATGACTGTATTATCACTCACAAAGATAATAACCAGTAAGAAGCATAGAAGCTGGAACATGTTTCCTTTGACACTGCTTTGTAGGGAACATCCAGATTTCAAGTATGTCAAAATTGGAAAATATGTAACTCTGGCGATTGAAGACATATAATAGTTATTGAGAAGTTGAGGTCCCAAATTGTGTCCATATTTCAAAGCAGTACAAAACTGAGAATTTTCAACAGTATATTTCTGGTCTTCATCCCCTATATACAACCTAAAATGGAAGATGAAGCTGTTTGATTAAGAAGAAATAAAGGTCATATATCTAAATCTAATATTATGAAATATTTAAAATACCTTACATTTTTTAACGGGAAACCATATTTCCCCTACGTATTTTTGTAAAGCTGGTAGTATGGCTAATGTCCTGTGTCCTAATTAGTTTCATTTTAAATATATTTGTAATGCTATTATCCCTCTGAGAGACAAAAAAAGGGCACTTTCGTTTTCTAAAACACAGAATTATTCAACAGAGCTTAATAACTGCACTGCTAATGTAATTCTTACTATACCTCTGAGAGAAAATGCTCCTTGAGATAGATTCGGACCAAGTTTCATTTGTAATGTTAATGTATTTTGCCTGAGAAAGATTCAGCTGTGTCACTTTCCCACATGTTGGCCAGATCTTAATGAGGTTTTTGGTAATAGAGGAAAAAGGACACACACTCTCATTTTTCATCTCAGTTCAGAAATAAAAATTGCATTAGCCGTTTGTAGTATGCCTATTAGTGTTCCTTTGATTTTCTGATCCTTAGCACTTACAAAGTAGACCTTGAATTTTGATACCACAAATCCTGATCGGCATTTAATGATTCTTTTTCTTGTTAACAAAATGAGGTGGCCTGAAGAAGTTTATAGAGATGCCCTGTTAAATTAATATCATAACCTAAAAATTAAAATAAAATTACCAAAACCATTTGAGTAAAAACCAGCTTCGTTCTTTCTCTTTAAAAATAAGAGGGTGCGAGGTGGGGAGAGTTCCTAAATGTTATGTTTTTAGAGTTATAACTCAGGCTTGAATCTTACTCATAGAAGGAAATGTCAAGACATGATGTCAAATGTATTCAGCAAATAAATTTTTTCTAAGCAATGGAAGTGATTATGTAAACAACATCAAGCCATCATCAGAGGTGGAGGTTATTCAGGTCAGCAACTGAATAATACAGTTTTTACAAAGTAAAATATAGAGTTATTTTACTGTTTCACACTCCCATTCTTCATCCCATTCTAATTTTATCCGTTTATAATTGCTAAAGTTTAACTAAGTAAGTCTCAATTCTACTATCGGTCTCCCATAAATGACCCATTATAGATTATATAAAACTGACAGGTTTATGTCTCTATAAATAACTCAAATTATTATTAAATAATATTATGTTACATACATTTTTCTTTTAAAATAATATAATTGAACCAGGTGTGGTGGTGCATGCCTGTAGTCCCAGCTACTCAGGAGGCTGAGGCAGGAGGATCACTTGAGCCCAGGAGTTTGAGGCTGCTGTGAGCTATGATCAGGCCACTGCACTCCAGCCTGGGTGACAGAGTGAGACCCTGTCTCTAAAAAATAAGTAAATAAAATAATATTATTGAAAAATATTATATTAAACATATTTTGTTTTTAAAATAATATATTAAATAATAAATTATTCCCCCTATAATTTAAGTTCAAAATTCATGGCCCCTTCCTGCTCTAGCCTCAGTCTGGCTTTTCATTCTTGTCATTAACCATTTCCCTAACATCACTTGCAATCCAGCCAAATACATGGTTATCTAAAGTCATTTCATGCTTTTTTACTTCTATACCTGTGTTCATGTTCTTTGTTCCTTCTACCTGGAATGATCTTCCACTCATCTCCCTTTGTCTATATGTCTATCCCCATATGTCCCTCCCTGTATGACATATAGGGAAATATCTATATCTATATGTCTATATCTATAAGTCTATATGACATATCTGTATGTCTATCCCTATATATCCCTCCCTATAAGTCTATCCTATAGATTGAGATAAAATATAACCTTCTTTAATATGCTTTGCTTTATTTTCCCAATTAGGTATGAGCATTTAATTTATATCATTTTTATTATATTTATCACTTATATCCATAAAGTCTTTGAAATCCAGAGACTTTTCAATATACTTATTGATATCTTCTGCAGTATAACACAACACCTCATATAACAGAGTGCCCAGTAAATAAATACATACATATATATGTGTGTGTGTACGTAAATAAATGTCTAGTCTGTGATCTTGTATTTATACTATATCATATTCACAGAAGACCCCCCATTCTTTCTATGTCAATCTTAATTTTATTATAGGAACAAATTATTTTCAAAGACTCTAAAAATCCAATTTCCAGTTATATGAAATACTTGACACCATGACCAACCTTGCCATTGAAAATAATTAAAATAATAAAAATTATTTTAAAATACATTAGTATGTTAGCAAGAAAGTAAGGACCCTCAGAAGTAAAAAACTAAGTAAAAATAGGACTCCAGAGAGATAAGCTGAGCTTTGACTCTGACTTTCACCTTGAGGACATTTGCCCACAAAGGTGAACTTGAGCTTCTGTATTCACAGGTAACAGGAAATATTACCTGTGTTCACAGGTAACAGGAAATAAATCCTGGGAGGAACATGCCCAAGATGAGGAATCTAATAAGAGTCATAAATAAATAAATCAGGAACCCCAAAGGCCTAAACCCTCGAGGTGAACTAGAAATAAATCCAGGGGACAGCAAGGAAAATTATCTATTATAAAATGTGGCACTGGGTAGAAGGAAACATAAAATCACCCCCTGGGAATTCGTATCCACAAGCTGATCCTCACCTGAGCTTATAACCCAATCTTATACTACCTGGAGATATCCCCAAAAAAAAGAGACAAGAAAATTTAAAATGTTTTTGTGTTAGTAGAGCGCCCCTCACCCTGTGTTTGGCAGAAGCAAGTGCAATAGTCACTGGAGGTATAAATTTTCAATAGGGCTCAAAAACTTTAAACAGATAAAATTCCAGAAAATATGAACTGATAGTTAAAATTCACAAAATACACAAAGAAGCAAGACACCTAGGGTGAGGTAGCAGAAGAAACAGGTAGCAAAGTTAGACACATAAAGACTTCAGATATTGGAATTATAAGACAAAGAATAAATACAAAATATGTTTAATATATTTAAAAAATTAAAAGGGCCCTAAAAATATAAGGGGAAAATAAGAGAATATTGAAAAGACAAAATGGGTTTTAAAAGAAAGAGAGAGAGAAAAGAAGAGGGAGAAAGGGAGAGAGGGAAGGAGAGAGAGAAGAGAGGAAAGGAGGAAGGAAGGACAGAATATTCAGAAATTAAAAATATAATAACCATTGAAAAAAACTCAATAGATTCTCCTTTTTTATTCTCTTTCCCTTTCCCTTGGTGCAGGCCAAGAATTAACAAAATTCTTTTACCTGATATAGAGCATCTACAAAAACAACTACCACTGAACATTATACTTAATGGTAAAAACATTTATTTTCAGATCAGGAAAATTATGACTACACACTTTTTTCAACCTTGTAGTGGAGTCTCTAGCCAATACCAGAAAGGAATAAAAGGAAATAAAGTTAGAAAGAATAGATGGGAAGAAATGAAAGTATCGTTATTTGCAATTGATATAACTTTGTTATAAAAAATCCAATAAAATCTACAGATAATTTCTAGAATTAAGAAAAGACTTTAGTAAGTTTTCAGAGTGCAAAAAAATGTGTAAAAATCTATTACATTTTTATATACCACCAATAGAGAGTTGGAAAGGAATTTTTTTAAACTAAAATAAAAATTTATGGAACAATCAGAAGTAAATGTAATGAAAACGTGTAAAACCATTATTGACAGTTAAGTCAGTTAATACAAATTTGATGGTGAGTACATACGGTGCTTGTTTTTCCATTCTTGTGATACTTCACTTAGTAGAATGGGCTCCAACTCTTTCCAGGATAATACAAGAGGTGTTAGATAACCATTTTTGTTTGTGGCTGAGTAGAACTCCATGGTATACATATACCATATTTTATTAATCCACTCATGGATTGATGGGCACTTGGGTTGTTTCCACATCTTTGCAATTGTGAATTGTGCCACTATAAACATTCTAGTGCAGATGTCTTTCTTATAGAATGTCTTTTGTTCCTTTGGGTAGATGCCCAGTAATGGGATTGCTGGATCAAATGGTAGTTCTATTTGTAGCTCTTTCAGGTATCTCAATATTACTTTCCACAGAGGTTGTACTAGTTTGCAGTCCCACCAGCAGTGTATGAGTGTTCCCATCTCTCTGCATCCACACCAACATTTATTGTTTTGGGACTTTTTGATAAAGACCATTCTCACTGGAGATAAATGATATCTCATTGTGGTTTTGATTTGCATTCTCTTGATGATTAGAGATGTTGAGCATTTTTTCATATGTTTCTTGGCCATTAGTCTATCTTCTTTTGAAAAGTTTCTGTTCATGTCCTTTGCCCACTTTTTGATAGGGTTGTTTTATTTTTTTTCTTGCTGATTTTCCTAAGTTCTGTATAGATTCTAGTTATCAGCCCTATATCAGATGTGTAGCATGCGGATATTTTCTCCCGTTCTGTAGGTTGTCTGTTTGCTCTCGTGATAGTTTCCTTGGCCGTGCAGAAGCTTTTTAATTTGATCAACTATGCATAGAGTAGTAACATTCATCGGGTGTTGGGCAGGTGGGAGGGGGGAGGAGGGGATGGGTATATTCACACCTAATAGGTGCAGTGCGCATCATCTGGGGGATGGACACACTTGAAGCTCTGACTTGGGTGGGGCAAAGACAATATATGTAACCTCAACATTTGTACCCCTGTAATATGCTGAAATAAAAAATATTAGAAATTTTTTAAAAAAACCATTATTGGCCGGGCGCGGTGGCTCACGCCTGTAATCCTAGCACTCTGGGAGGCCAAGGCGGGTGGATCGTTCTGAGCTCAGGAGTTCGAGACCAGCCTGAGCAAGAGCGAGACCCCGTCTCTACCAAAAATACAAAGAAATTAACTGGACAGCTAAAAATATGTATATAGAAAAAAATTAGCCAGGCATGGTGGTGCATGCCTGTAGTCCCAGCTACTCGGGAGGCTGAGACAGTAGGATTGCTCGAGCCCAGGAGTTTGAGGTTGCTGTGAGCTAGGCTGACGCCATGGCACTCGCCCCAGGCTAGAGAGACTCTGTCTCAAAAAAAAACAACAAACCATTATTGACAAACGTATAAAACTGTACAGAATTATTGTACATTAAAGAAGACCTAAATAAGTCAAGAGCTATACAATGTTCATGAACTAAAAGACTCAATATCATAAAGATGCCAGTTCTATAATTGATACATAAATTCAATGCAGTGCCAATAAAAAATTCAACAGGTTTTTTTTTCACTGTGTATGTGTGTTTAAATTACCATGTTGAGTCTAAAATTTATTTTGAGGTTCAAAAGTCAAAAATTATCAAGACAGTCTATTGAGGGAGAAGAAAAAAGGATTGAGGACTTGCCCTACTAGATATCAAGATTTATTATAAAATTATAGAAATTAAAATTAGGTGGTATTAACACGGGGTAATAATTAGAGAAATGGAATGGAATAAAGAGCTTAGAAACAAACTCGTACATTTATCACTTGATATATGACCAAGGTGATATTGAAAGTTTGCGGAAGACAAATGAAGTTTTCAACAGATGGTGCAGGGACAGTTGGGAATCCATAAGGAGAAAAGAATGATACTGTACCCCTCCCTACCTGATACCATAAACAACAATCAATTTCAGTTGGGTTAATAATCTATATGTGACTGAAAAAACTATAATTAGAATACAATATAGGAAAATATTTTTGTGACCTCACTATGGAAAAATTTCCTAAATAAAATGCACAAACATAAGAAATTATTGAAAAAATTGTATTAAAAAATAAGAACTGTTCTTTAAAAGACATGATAAAAATATTAAAAATGAACAAACAAAAAGACACAAACTAGAAGATGATATTCCTGGGAAAAGGATTTGTATCCAGAATAGGTAAAGAATTCTTACAAAACAATAAGAATAGAGAAACCAATAAAATTTTTTAAAAACATCCCTTCAAAGGATTTAACTTATCAACTATGTACAAATGCTTCCTAAATCTCGACCTCAGTGTCCTGTAGCCACAAACATTCAATAAATTTTAAATTGAAATAATCTTTTTTCTAAACCTAAAGTTATCTAAGCCTAAAACTTGTAGTCATGCTTGACACCTACTTTGATTTCCACATTTAATTATTCACTAAATGCAGTCAGTTCTTCCCCTGAAGTTTCCCACATTTTTGTCCTTTTCATCACTATATTACCATCATGATTCAGAACCTACTTTTCTCGAACATGTGATAAACTCCTAACTGGTCTCTTTGCATGAAATTTCTTACTTTCACACCCTTCCTGCTTCCTGCTCAACAGGTCTAGATTAATCCACTGTAACCATAATTTATTTTTAAATGAAAACCTGTTTAATCATAAACATATAATAAAATAGTATTGAATCTCATCTAGGAATGGAGAGTGGCTTTTTGATTATACAAGTCATGAAACTTGATATATGACAGAGTTAGCAGCCCAATTTTGGTAGAGAACATATGGACTCTGAGGAAAATAAAACTATATTCCCAAAACATGCCATATATTAATATTTCTAAAATTAGGTGAGTAAATACCTAAAAATGAAACATTTCTGAAGAAAATGCAAGAGATTATCTTTAAAACCTTAGGGTAGGAGAGGTTTCTTAACTAAGGCACAATAAGAAAAAACTATATAAGAAAGATGATAAATTTGATTGCATTAAAATTTAATGTTTGTGTTTACCAGAAAATGCATTTAAAAAGTGAAAAGATAAATCATAAATGGAAAGAAAAGATTTACATCACAAATTACTATGAAATGATTAGTATACAGAACATATGTTTAAAAAAAATACTGATCCAAACCAAGGTATTAATAAAAAGACAAATAACCCAGTGGAAAATGGGCAAAGTTACTGGAAAGTGATAAAAAGAAATGAAAATATGAATGACTAAAACTCATGAGAACTCAGGGGTATACAAATTAAAACTACACTGAGCTACCAGATTGGCAAAAGTTAAAAAGTGACAACATCAAGGGTAAAATGTGGTTATGGAGTAAATAGAACCTTTTACGTGGCTGTTGGGAGTGTAAATTGGTAAACACTATGAAAAAAACACTATGACATTACCTTAAAAAGTTGGCGCACTTATGCTATGACCGAGCAATTGCACTCCTAAGAATGTATTTCCCCTACAGAAATATTTGCATGTGCACACAGTACTTGTTAATGAACATTCACACCAGCATGGTTGGTTATAGCAAAAACCTGGGAACAACCCAAATGTCTATCAACAATACAAAGGAAAAACAAGTTGTGGTATATACGTACAATGGAACTTCACACGAAACAGTGAAAATTTTAAAACTACGGCTACACAAAGCAATATGGATGAATCCCAAGAACATAGTATTAAACAAAAAAGCGAGCTATAGAAAATGCATAAATACAGTTCCATATATATAAAGCACAAAAATATGCACCACCCATGTGATTTTTTTTATTTGTCAATACTGTTTGTTGTTTACAATGTGAAGGCAAGCAACCTATTTAGCTAGAAATTTGAAAATAATTTTATTACATTGTGCATTTCCTGGGAGTCAGCCAAGAGCTTCCATCAATCCTTTTTTTGGAAACTGGGGAGGTATAAATTAGAAAGGAAAAGAGAATAAAGCATGAATAGCAGAATGAGAGAGGTATACACATTTTTCTGCAGTGCCAAAATTAACGCATTTCAGTATTTCACCTTTCTTTGTTTTACCTTTTTTCAGAGTTCAAGTATCCAATTTCTATTCTACCATAAATGCCTTTATAAAATGCTCAAAATATCGACCAGACAATACAATAGTCAGTTATATTAATATCAGCATTACAACAGAAAGCAGTGAGCCATTTCCAAAGACCTGGTTTCTAGTTCCAGTTCCACCGTTAGTTAGCCCTTCATCAAGTCCTGCAACTTCAGTGGGCTTCAGTTTTCTCTTCTGTTAAAACAAAGATAATCATACCTGCCTCAGAACATCCTCCTGAGAATCAAAATAGTAAACATATATTTTTAAAAATTTCTGTGTGATGCCCAACATGTAGTAGGCCTTCAACAGATATCAATTCCCTTCTACCATCACTGTGCTAATTGATCATCTGGATCATATAAAATTAAGGGGGGAGGGGTGGGCAAAATTGGACCTCAGAAGGCAAGCAGCTGCTTCATTTGCTCTCATTCCATAATTAAGGTCACTAAGTCTGTTGAAAATATATTTATAAGTCTGTTATGACAAAAAAGGAGGTCATGGTAATTTTAACTTATGTTTCCTTTTCCTTAGCTATTAACATCACTGCCTGTTCAATAATCTCACTAGTTTATTTCCCCCCTCCTATTTTATGTAACAGTCTTTCCAATTTGATGACAATCATCATGTTCTGTCATATTTCCTGCTCTTTTATGTAGTTTTCTTCATGACCCAGATCCCAAACTCCTAATTCAGTCTTCCTTTAGGTTACCACTGACTACTTACTATGCAGTGTCTTTTTATGCTTATGAAAAGAATTAACCTGCTGTGGGTGCGCCCAATTTCCTACACTGCTCAGGCCTACCTTGCACCAGCTGTTGTCCTCTGTATTTGAAGGACTGTCTGCAACCATTACTGAGAATCTGTGTACCTAAAATTTGAACCCAGAAAACATGTCATCTGATATATACTATAATTTATATTATTCCTAGGGGTTGAATGTGCTCCAAATTCCTAAATGACTAGCTTAGAATGGAGCTTTGGGCTCAGCCTATTGCTAAAAGGCTTATGTAAACAGAGTGAGTCCAGACTTCTTGTCTTAATCCATTTTCTATATCTATCTGTGCATGGGAATTTTTGACTCTCCTTTTACTTTCACAGTGCCTAATACAGTGACATGCACCAAGCTGATCATCAATAAATCTTATTGACTGACAGATTCTTATTAAAGAATGCAACATAGACAATGGGAAGGCCACATTTCCTTACCCTTTGCATCTAGATCAGGCCATGTAACTAGCTTGGGCCAAAGAAAAGTGGGTGATGATATACCTCACCCTCTGGCCTGACCCCTGATAGAGCACATGAGGTCCTCCATGCACCGTGCTTGACAGTGGCCGGATGGAGGGCGCCCAGGAAGGAATCTGTAGGCCCTGCTGGGAAGTAGAAGCACCAGATGGAAGGAACCTGGGTCTGGGGTAGAGAACCCCTAGGAGAGCCACCTGATGTCTGTGACATCGATGAGAAATAAAACTTTTTTGAATTAAGGCACTGACACTTGGAAGTTGTTTCTTATAGCAGCTAAAGTTAATTACTCTGACTAATAAATATCATGAACCACCTTACTACCTGACAGTTTACATGTTTGAATAAAGCATGAAATAAAGCTGTGGAATGTTCCTAAAAGTAATTTTGATAATTTAGGTAAATGCAGTTTTTAAAAAATGGAATTATTCAAATTATCTATGGAAAAGACCTTAGATATAGTATATAAACACCTAAGCTTCCTGTTAACTGTTTCATGTAAGCACTTTTGACTTTAAAACAAATCTTCCTCCATGACTGCTAATAAAATGAACTTCATTCTAAGAAACCTAAATCCTTGAGAAGGAAATCTAAACTGTCCTTGAGAATATTTTCTCATATATTCTGGCTCTGATCTGTCAGTATAATTTAGGTTGTGACTGTCCTAGTCAAGACCATATCTGTGTGTTACAAGCACCATGTAAGTGTGACCTCCTTAAGTATTATTAATAAATACTTGGAAAGTTGTAAGAATATAAAATTGATAGATACTGTGGGAAATATTTGGAGTATATAAACCAATTAATTTATCCTTAATAATCCCTAGTTCCCAGTCATTCCAAATCTCTTATAACAATAGCTGAGCTATTGTTACAGTTGACTCCTATCATAGTCTTCTTCTATCTTTAAGGCTGAGCTGTGAAACTTAGTGATTATAGTTTAAAGGTGTGCGTGTTGGGAAACAGTTCTCCATGAATCTTTTATGTTTCTTTACATCTTGTGAAGAGAGAAACTGACAGCCTTTTATTCTGGACTATCTTTTCAAAGATAACCATATAGAGCAGCAGTCCCCAGCTGTTTTGGCACCAGGGACCAGTTTCATGGAAGATAATTTTTCCATGGACTGGAGTGGAGGGGGATAGTTTTGGGATGATTCGAGCACATTACATTTGTTGTGCAGTCAAACCTCTCTGCTAATGATAATCTGTATTTGCAGCCGCTCCCCAGCACTAGCATCTCCACCTCAGATCATCAGTCTCACAAGGAGCACACAACCTAGATCCCTCGCATGCACGGTTAACAGCAGGGGTCGCACTCCTATGAGAATCTAATGTCCCTGCTGATCTGACTGGAGGTGGAGCCTATGCAGTGATGTGAGTGATAGGGAGCAGCTGCAAGGCTGTAAATACAGATGAAGTTTCTTTGAGGGCTCACCCCGCCATTCACCTCTTGCTCTGCGGCCCAGTTCCTAGCAGGCCACAGACTAGTACTATGGCCCTGGGGTTGGGGACTGCAGATATAAAGAACAGTTTTGGAAGCACAGGGTATGTTTGTTTGCTGTACAGTAAAATAAAAAGAATATTTTCCTCTGGTTCACAGTTTATTCAGGTTTGGGGTTCCCTGAGCATACAGTTCCTCAGCTGCGACATAAACCTACTGCATGCACAGCACCCATCTAGGGCCATCAGCATTGCTCCATGGGACTTGAGGGACATGGGGAATGGGCTCTAACATGAAGCTCATGCTACCTACATGCTGTTAGTAATGAAGCCCTCAGTCTCTGACTCAAAAATCTCATGTCTTCTGCCAGCATCCATGAAACTGCAGCAAGCTAACTTGCTAGCTTAAAAGCAAGGTAAAATCTCAGATCTTGCATAGTTCTTAACGACATGATATAGAAGAAGTCTACTCCAAAGAGAGAGGAAAGCCCACACCTTACTGTTCCAGGGAGAGTGTAGAAAATAGAAATGACAAGGAAATCAAGAAGTTCGATCAAATGACTATGCCTCTCCTTCCCGTCTCAGGATGGAATGCCTATAGAATTGGGGAAATGGATACCAGCGGAAATATACAGATGAGTAGAGGGGGGATCCCAAGAGTGTCAATTGGGATTCAGGGGAGGGTAATGGCATGCTTCCCCAGAGAGTGCATGCTGTGATACGCCCCTCAGTTCCTCCTTCCTCATTTCCCCAGCTGCTGAGCGTTGACGTCTGACAGTTCACAGCTAAACTTTTCTCTAGGAATTGCTCTCAGCTAAAGAGAATTGCATTGCCTAAGGAAATGCCTTCTTGGAAGGGGTGGGGAAAGCAACTCTCATCCTATGACTGATCAATATAAGGTTATAAACTCCCAGCGCCCTTGCCTTAATTTGGGACAACTTTAAGTTTCATTGCAGCTTTGGAGCTTCTCCATGGGATTGACTGAGCCTTTGCTGCATTGCATCACAGTTCAGTCCTTCTTTCACTATTCCCACACAGAAGTAGATTCAGGAGCCCTCCTCAGTAAACTTCTGCGTGAAAATCTCCATGTCAGAGTCTGTCTCCTGGCAATCTTATCTGTAACAGCTAAGCACAGGTTGGAAGACGTTACGCCCCTAGATGGACTGCCACATGCAGTCTCATCCAGCATGAAGCAGAAGCAATAATGCTGCGTTGGCGAAGGCTTGAGAAGTCTAACGCAGCACTCCTGTCCTCCTACAGCCCACACAACAGATACAAGGAACCTAGATATTTCCCACCTGCCCTAATAACGGAGCATGAGGTGCTGAGAGAGCTGGAAGAACAGTTGGGATGGTGAGGCCATGATATGTGGAGACTTCCAGAAACATATGACTAGGACCAGGAAATATGCCAGCATGGTGTTCAAATGATCACACAGACCCAAGTGCACTTCACTGGACACTAGTCTAGGAAGACAACCAGAATAGCCACTCCAGAGCAGAGACCAGCTAAAATCCAGAGACCCCTGTGTCACCCTACAATCTTGTGGTCACATAAGCCTCACCCCCAAATGTACCCAGATATCACCTTCAAAAGATAGTTCGGGGCGGGGGAGGGGAATAGGAGTGGAGGAGGAAAATTTGACAGGCCAAACAAATTTCTGCTTCGCAATTTTGCCTTGGGTCAGCCCTGAGAAAAAATGTACAAGAACAGTAATTTTACTCCTGAGAGATATTTTATTGCTGTAACAGCTGAAGTAGTAAACTAGCATGATTAAGAAATAGCAAAAGGAAAACAGTGTCTCCCCAATGATTCTTTTCCATTTCAGAGATTATCCACTCTTTTGAGTCAAAGAATTTGGGGTAAGCAAAATAATACAGACCACTCCCCTAAAGATGTCCACATCCTAATCCCCAGATTTTGTGAATATGTCACCTTACACGCCAAAAGGGACTTTACAGATGTAGTTAAGTTAAGGACCTTGATGGGGGGACTATCTGGAATACCCAGGGCAGGCCCAGGGGAATCATGAGGGATATTAAATGTGGAAGAGGGAGGCAGAAGAGTCAGTGTGAGAGTGATGCGATGTGGGAAAGACTTGGCAGGCCATTGCTGGCTTTGAAGATGGCAGCAGAATATGGGAGACCCCTGGAAACTGGAAAAGGCAAGAAAGCAAATGCTCCCTGGCATCTCCAGAAAGGAACACACAGCCCCGCTAACACGTGATGTTAGCCTAATAAGAACTATTTGGATGTCTGACCTCCAGAACTGTAAGATAATAATTTGTGTTGGTTTAAGCCACTAAATTTGAAGTAATTGGTTACAATAGCAACAGGGAACTAATATGGCAGTCATTGAGGTCTTCTTTTAAAATGTGAACATAATCTTGGGGGAGGGAAGCAAGGCTAAAGTAAGAATCAAATCATTATTCAATCAATGTATTTGTTTAATCACTTAGGAAGAGGCATTCAAAATAGGTCTTAAGACTGGCACAATCTCAGTTATTCCATCCATCAGACAGTCCAGCCTTTCAGCATGGACTGTCCTCTCCGGTGGACGAGTGTGACTGAGAACTCCTGGTGGAGTTCCGCAGGGAAGGTAAGAGGCTAGACAAGGGCATGGGTGACTGAGGCGCTGAAATGGCAGGATCCTAGGAAATTTTATGTTTCTGTTTCCCTGAGAGATTTTTAAAACATGAACAGTGAAAAAGGAACACAGTAGTAAATATTCAGGCTTCTGGGATAATGAAAAAAATCAGTCATCTCAAAACAACTTCATCTCCAGGATGACTTCGATAATTTAGGAAGTAATGGCCTGTCCTAGATGTGAGTATGTTTCTTGATTTTCAGAAAATACATACAACCTTACATTTCATACCAAAAAAAGAAGCAGATGACAACTAATTATTTATTGAATAAATATTCTATAAATAGTACATTGAGACTACACTAGAAACAATCAGAAAAAAAGGAGTGCATTAATTTTTTATGTACTTAGCATTTTTAAATTAAAATTAATGCTAAGAAAGAAACCAAATTGTTAATAATGTTTGTTTTTAGGTGACAGACCTAGAAAGTTATCATTTTTTCTTCTGTCTACTTTTTAATATCTTTTTCCAATTTAGTATAATGAATGTGTACTATGTTTTAAATTGTTATTATGATAAGAATACTTAACATGAGGTCTACCCTCTTAAATTGTTAAGTATATAATAATAATTGGTACTACAGGTAAAATGATGTACAGGAGACCTCTAGAGCTTATTCGTCTTGCTTGACTGAAACTTTATACCTATTGATTAGTAACTCCTCATTCCCCTTTGCCCCTAACCCCAGGTAACCACCATTCATTCTTTGCTTCTATGAGTCTATTTTAGATACCTCGTGTAGTGAAATCACGCAGTGTTTAACTTATTTTAATTAGCATAATATCCTCCATGTTCATTCATCTCATTGTATATTGCAGCATTTCCTTCTTTTTTAAGGCTAAATAATATTCCATTGTATGCATATACCACATTTTCTGTATATACTCATCTGTCAATGAACATTCAGGTTGTTTCCACATCTTGGCTATTGTGAACAGTGCTACACTGAACATGGGAGTGCTAATATCTCTTTGAAATCCTGATTTCAATTCTTTTAGATAGATTATTCAAATCTATGAATAATGAAAACATAGTCTTGTAGTATTCATACCAAAAAAAAGAAGGGTGACCCCAAAGAACTTAAGCTTTATCTGCACTGTTTTTATTTTTTAGAATAGCAATAGGGAAATTTTCTGTATCAAGCCAGATAGCAAACATTTTAGGCTTTGCAGGTCACAAGATACCTGTTGCAACTGCTCAACTCTGCCTTTGTAGATCAAAAGCAGCATAAACATGAAATTTCCGTAACAGATTACAGTTTTTGTTTTTGTATATGATGGGATTGTCTCATTATTTTCTATTCATTAGTCATATGTGCAGAAATAAGTATGTATGAATATAAACATGGAAAATCAAACTGGCCTTGAAAATTGAAGTACGGACCAAAACAATATGACGGATTTTGGCCTAAATAAAGCTTAGGCCAAATGAAGGGGACTCTCAGACTGGGAAGTCAAAAGATATGGGTTCTAGTTCTACATTTTCAACAAACTTAAATTTGGGGGGACCTCAGTGTCTTCCTGTGTAAAGTAAGTCAAAGCATTCTGACTCTACTTTATTCCTGCTGCCAATTATAACAATTATGTCACCTTATCTCCTGTACTTAAGCACTACTACCTGCCCTCTGCCTTTCTGGGATGCCATCATCCCTACTATGTCAATGGCAGCATTTCCCACCATCTCCCCCAGCCTCCAGAGAACAGCCACTGCAGTTTTTTTATGAATTCTGGAGCTCCTTTTACTAATATATTTCTCAATGCCATAGTGAAGGGAGAAATCACTGGGCCCTCTCTAGTATTACAGTGGAGGAGGTAGGCAGAGTGAGATTCCATACGATTAATCCACTCCAATGTTCCAATCTCCTTAAACCTTTGAGTTTTTTCCTTGATATTATGCTCAGAAGCTCTAGCATCTCAACCTCATTGAATGTAGACTCCCACTGAGTCAATCAACCAATCAAATTATTACAGTCATTTCCAGCTATTCAAGCTAATACATTAAATCCAGACTCTTTATGAATTCATATCAATAAACTTAATTTAATCCTTTTACCTTAGTCTAACAACCAGAAAATCCATTCTCACGTAATTTCACTAGTATTCTACCAACATATATATTAGCAAAAATTTGCAATTCTTTTGTGTATAAGTTATACTCTCCTGTGTCATACCTTGTACTTAATCTGACTCAAGTTATGAAACTACAGGCCATGAGAGGTGGTGCTGGTGGGTCTTGACAAAATTAGGCATTCCCTTGTAAGGCAACTGCCTTCCACAAGGCTATTACAAGACCTTTGAGTAAGGCAAGGCCAATCTTTTCACAGACAGTAGAAGGAGCTGCAAGGGAGACTCAGAAAAATTCGGGAGTTCGAGACTCTCAGCTTTGTCTAAGTCCACCCAGATACCCCATTCCAAGTCTCACTCCTTCCCAATGTCCTAACTTTCAAGTAATAGACTGATGAGTCTATAAATTCAATTTGTAATTCTGCAACCCACACAATTAAATTCTGGACTGACCTGCAAAGTCAGCTCTGTGGCTACAAAAAAATAAGAGATTCATTATGGCTTCTATAGACACTTTCTGGTTCTCTTATAGTGTCTTTAATTGGGAGTTTAAAGGCCTGAACTGGTCACTTTTTCTCTGTAAGCTCTCTAGTGCAGTTAAAAGTGGTTACCCTAACTTCTAGCTTCTGTGGTTCTCATTACTATCAAATAGGTATGGGTATGCCACTTGATCTCCAAGACATTTACTTCAGTAAATACTTCATCGCAATCAACCACAAGAGCTCATTGAATTAATCGTGATACCAATGCATGTCGTGGATTATTAGTCACTCATTTTTTTGCTGGTAAGGAGTCGAACAATGCATTTAAGGCTAAGAGCAAAACAGAACCAATTCCAGAATTCCATCTTTTAGGTCTATTACGATTCCTATTACTATGCATTAGGATCTAGTCAGGAAAACAAGCACCAGAGTAAATATTTCAAGAAGGGGATTAAATACAAGGAATTGGTTACACAGGTATTGGTGAGCTGAAAGAGCAAAATAGAAAGACTGAGGTAACCAAGAGATAAGTGCAGCAACCACTCCTTAGTCCAGGAGAAAAAGAAATGCTTAGATTATCAGAACCTAGAAGTTCTGAAAAGGTGGGACCTGACTACTCCAGGTACCTCTGAGGAGACAAATGAAGCTAGTTCTGCAAGTACCAAAAGAAGCTGGAGCCTGGAACAAAATACTGATGCTGGAATCTCACTGACAAGAATAACAAGCAAACAGGATGAAAATCCTCTCTCTCCTCCTCCTAACTTCCAATCTCCCTATAGGGACAGCTACTGGCTGAACCTAACAGGCAAAGAATTCTGGGAAATGTAGCTTGCAGAGTCCAAACTGCATCATCACAGAGCAGAGTTGAGAAGATTTGGAGCAAAATGGCAGTAGACAAGTTACTGGTGCACTGCCAAAAGATGTTTCCCCTTGTATCTATGCATTGGCCAAAAGTTAGTTATGTAGCCCTACCTACTACAAAGAGGGCTGAGGAACATTATCTAAATGCTGGCAAGGTACGTGACCTTCTACAGAGAATGGGGAGTGAATGCTGGGGACAACTTGCTGTTTCTGTCACAAAAGGCAAACCACACCTGGTAGGCATGTTCTGCTTCTGATTATATCAGATGGAAGAACTGCATTATTAGAAGTTGTTAAAATCCTTCACTTTCTTACCTAATGAGTTATTATTTCCACCAATTATGAATCTGGTTTTTCTAGGGTAGGCCTGTAGTTATTCCATTCCAGGCTCTATTCCAGAGACTCAGATTATTGCCTGGTAAACAACGGTGCCTAGATTTTATGTATAAATCAAATTTTTAGCTCATACTCAAATGGTTAGACTCATCATGAGGCTGAGATGAAATGTTATCACACAAGAAAAACACTTGTATTATTTCTATTAAAATATTCCTACTAAAATGACAATATAAATTGGAACTGTCAGATATTCATGCCGGAAGTATAAAATAATACAATAATTGAAGAAAACTCACAGTTTCTTATAAAGTTAAACATATACCCATGCTATGACACAGCAGTTTCTCACCTAGATAATTTCCCAAATGAAAAGAAAGCATATATCTACAAAAAGATGTTTACGAGAATGTATGGAGAAGCTTTATTCATAATAGCCAAAATCTTAAAACAAATCAAATGTTCATCAAGAGGAGAATGAATAACCATTTTGTGGTTATATTAATACAACTAAATACTACTCACAAATAAACAAATATGAACTCCTGACGCATGCTACACTATTTGTTTAACATTATGTTGAACAACAACACAACCAAAAAACCACACATGAAAGAGTGTGTGTTGCATGATTCTATTCAAGAACAAGAGATGGTGATACAAAGCAAACCATAGTTTCTTTGGAGGGTGGGGTTTGGGGATTTATCAGACATTTATTAGACTCGCCAAATTGTACACTTAAAATTGTGCTTTTCACTAAATGTAAATTTAAATTCTACTTCAATGAAAAAATTAATGACACCCTGAACATCAGAAAATTAATAACCATATTTGAGAGGTTAAAAATACAGTTGAATATTTAAGGGGTACCAAACACCTCAGCAATCAAGATAAATAATATTTGTATACAATGTTTTAGGGAAAAAAATTAAGATAACAATCCATGATAAACAAAATATCAAAAGTTTAAATAAAAACAAAATCAGTATTACTAATTTTTCATTATTTTTGCCCCATGCTTCGATATGCTCAGCATGGAGCCACTACTAAGCCTGTCTTTATTTGAAATTTTGGCATTTTGTTTGGCATGAATTTTTGTATTAATTTTTATTTTTAACATATTGCATTAAAAAATTATTTATTTGATTACTAAACGTTTTTTGGTGCCCCTTAAATTTCATGCCTGAGGCAAATGCCTCATTTGCTTCACCCTAGTGCCAGCTCTGTTTAAAAGAAATTGAGATAATATTACCCATATGCATTAGTTTGTTAGGGTTGTGATAACAAAGAAAGTACCACAGACTGGGTGGCTTAAATAACACAAATTTATTGTCTCATGGTCTGGAGGTCAAGGTGTTGGCAGAGTTGATTCTTTCTGAGAGCTGTGCTCAAAAATCTGTTTTGTGCCTCTCTCCTAGTTCTGACAGTTTGCTGGAAATCTTTGGCATCCCTTGGCTTTTAGATGCCCCCAATCTCTGCTTTCATGTTCACAAGACATTTTCTCTGCATGTCTGTCTCCAAATTTCCCCTTATTATAAGGACACCAGTCGTAGTGGATTAGGGGCCCACCCCACTCCAGTATGATCTCATCTTCATTTAACTAATTACATCTGCAATCACCCTATTTCCAAATAAAGTCACATGCTAAGGTACTGGGGCTTGAGATTTCAACATATGCCTTTGGAGGGACACAATTCAACCCATAAGACCACGTTTAGTAGAAGTTTGAACTCAGAACCTCTACCTTGGACTCAGTGGTGAGCAGGATTGACCTATAGTCTCTGGCCTCCTTTTGACTGCAATTTAATTTTAGATCTATCCAGAAACAAATATCTTACAGGCTTATCTTACCACCTATGCAACAGTCCACTGTTTCTGACTCTTACAATGCAGGCTCCGAAAGGGAAGGAAGCGAAGGAAAGTCAAGGAGAAGCCAGCAAGCAGCACGCGCCCTGGGAATAGGGGAAATCCTAGGCAGTGTCCCGTGCTAGCTCCAAGTCATACACTCTTCTTCCGCCCGCTAGCACTCATACCCGGTCTTTAGGAAAGAATCGAAGCATCTGTGACTCGCATTTTCACTTTCACCTTACATCATTGAAGCAACAATGACCAGCCTTAACTGCCCCTTTACAGACATGATTTAATTTAATCCTCACAACCCTAGGAAGCAATATAAATGTGGAAACTGAGGCTTAGAGTTCACACAGCCAGTAAGTGGCAGACCTGAGACTTACATCTGTCTGAGATCAGAGCCCTGATACATGAAGCTCCACACTGCACAATGGATATAAATCTTGGGCCCATTTCTAGGGTTCTGTCAGACCAGGGTGGTCACTACCCAGAAGTGGACCCACAAACAAACCTCACATCCATCCTTTTCTGCCTCTCACAGAGATTGCCCACGTGCTGACTTCCCATCCTCCTACCAATGACCTAAAGTATAAATTCAGAGCCCTTTGTAGTAGCAGTCCTACAGAGTTCAGTAACTTTCTCAAAGAGATGCTGTAACACGGATGCTCTTAGCAGGAAACTGGTATATGTTCCCTGATCAGTGTGAACACAGTTTTCTTAAAGGTCAAGGCAGGTGACCTCTTGCCACAATCACAACCAAGTTATATTTGCATACTAGGAGATTTATTGTGAACCAAAAATTACTGTAGAATTATTTTTTTTTATCAGAGGCTATTTACTACATAGGCTTTTCTTCTCTTTGCTCATCAAGATCTTTGCACAGATGGTTGTTCTGAAAGAGAATTTGCAAGGGTGGTATATCAATGAGCAAAACTCACAAATGTTTTTCACTCTGATATAATTTAATGCTTTAATGAAGCCACTTAACAATTTGCAACAGATAGCAGAACTTGTGACTCTATAACTAACTCATGATAATTAATTCAAAGGGTAAACAACTAGAGCACTGAATAATGTCCTAAGACGGAGCAAAAGAGAAAAAGAGGAATGAGAGAAAGGATGCAAAGCCTGAGAGATCTCAGAGCATGCTATGGTATCATTCCTTTCTCAAGAGGACTTGCAGGATGAAACAGCAACAAAATAAAGAAAAATTAATAAAAAAATAATAAATGGGCCTATCTCCTTGTTATTTGTTGCCATCTTTTCATGACAATATGAAATCAGACATGGTGACCCTCAGGAAAACTTGGTCTATGTATTAAGTGATATTCTGTGCTTACTCAATTACCCGTTCCACTCTGAATTGTACTAAGCTTGTCAAGAAGTCTTAATGTTGTCATGCTTCAAATCATTGTTTCCAAACTTTCTAGAAAACATTTTCTTGGTATTTTCAAGATAGGAGAATGAAAAGCCAGCACTGAAAGTTCTCTTTTTTTCCTGTCACTGCTGCCTCCTTACAGAGATTTACAACACCTATTCTTCCCTTCCACTATGCCACCATTTCTCAATCTAGATTTGGTCAAAGCTAGAGAATGCCGTATCATAAATTTGGATCATTTTACCACTGTCTGCAGTGATTTTCCAGTTCCTGTCTTCACTCTAACCTTCCAGAGATGCACAATTTGTCTTGTAAATCTTTTAGACAAATATAATTTTGGAGCTTCGAAATAGAGCAGAGAACCAAAAATTAAGCATGTAAATATGCCTTCGATAAAAATTTCATTCCTATAGAGAAGACAAACTGTTCACTATGTACTGTGCTCATCTCTGCTCATTACAGTATATTATTCTAATGGAATATCTGCAACTAGACTCAAGAAATAGCCTCTTTCTTGGAGCAGTAGAACCATCCTTATACTATATTCTCTAGGCGCTCCTTGTTATACATAAGGTGGGCCACATAACTCAATCTACTTCTATTTCCTGTAATTTTCACCTCTTTACCCCCTTCTAGGATAAAAGATATGTGATTATCCATTTCCAAAGTGGAAACTACTCAATCAGAAAGTACAAGTGTACCTGGCTTTAAAAAAAATCTTGATACAATAAAATGGAAACACAAAATATAAGAATTCACCATACGGCTTTAATTACAATTCAACTTACAAAATTACATTCACAAACAAATTTTCAATTATTAATGGAAAGAATGTACATATAATTATGGGAGTAAGGTTCTAGGACCTTCAGACCCTACCCCACCAGTAGCAAGCAAAATAATCAGTAACTTATTAAAACAAATCATTAACATTAACAGTAGGTTCTTTGGGGAAAAATATTTATATTCTTTCTTCCTATTTTGAAGGGGAAATGCTACATTATCACTTAAAATTTTTTTTTTAAAAAAAATCAAATATCTTGGTGAAATAATGGCAATTTCCCCAAAAAGAGAATTAATAAATGCCAACAATCACTACCAGCAGAACCAGCTGTCTATCCCCTAATATTCAGGTCCTTCTAGAGTCTTCTGGAATACAAGATGAAAATAGACAATAACATGCCATGTAGAATATTTGAAATCATTATACAATTCAGTCTACTGGCCTCATGGGAATAGGTAATGAGATGCCTCAAGCCCAGCTCGAAGGCAAACATTCTTGAAAAAGTTCATATATATATGTATATATATATGAAAAACCTGTCCACATTTCATTATTCCCTCAAAGTTTAATACTATACTCATTACCATTAAACTCTCCATAGTAAGCACTGGGATATAAGAAGACAGGAAGAAAAAAAACTAACAACCTGGTTTTCACTTGCAATTCTGAGATATTGCCCTGGTTAGGGAATTAGGGTCTCAGCCAGTGACCTCATCTTCTTCTTGAGGGTGTTCTGGCCTCTTGTGCAATCTTAGCCCTTAGCACTGGAAAAAGGCTCTGGATACATCAGAACATCCCTCATATCATATGACCAAGGATGTTACTTAGATCTATATGTTGCCTTCCCAAGATCTAGTTTAAAAATTAAAATTGAAATATACATATATAAACAAATATCAAAATTACATAAAAGCAATACAGAAATACAAAAGGGAAAGGCACACAGACCAAGGTCGATTCAAAGTATCCCCCACAACTTCAGATTTTGTTGCTTAAACTGAGTTCTAGCATTTCTACTTGAAAAATCTCTTTTAAAACTTAATCCAGATATATAGAAGAGAAAACACATCTGCCATTCTACCTACCTTATGCCAACCCCTTTCTTCTTCTCCCCAAGGGAAGAGGAATTGCTAACCAGATTGATAAGGCTCAAAATACTCATTTGGCCACACTTAAAAAGTGCAAGAATTCATTGTGCATCTAAAGAGCAAAAGCTGTGCACAGATTCTCCCGTGCCCTTCTTTCTTCCTGGGACTGTGTGTGTAAATCAATCTGGAAGTACCACCAAGGAAAGGCAGGCCTTGCTAGGCCTTAGGAAACTGATCATTGATCTTACTTCTGTACCTGTGGCTGCCCAGAGGATGGTTAACATGCCAAAATGACTAGACTGGGGTTGGAAGCAGCAGGTGGAAGGCTTAGGTTTACATGAATGCTTTTAAAATAAACACTGATAAATTGGAGTGTGTCAAGGGGAAGGTAACCCTCTGAGAAACACTGACCTAGGATATGTGGATCAGATAATCACTCTGGACTAAACGGCCCCTCCCCTTCTCCTCTCCTCTAGTTGAAAGCTGAGCTATTATTCAACGAGGCAGCCATGGATGAGGCAGGAATTGATTCTGATGGCTAATCAGACCCGAGTCTCATGGATGGAGCTTTCAGTCCATAAAAGTGTATTCTTATCCTCATCCACAGAGCTCAGCTGGAGGAACTGCCTCTCCCATACTTCCTTGCACCATCCTCAGGCTATAGCTGTTTCAGAAACTCTTCCCCACCATGCCTGTTTGTGTAACCTGACAGCACTAGATTAACAAGCCTGTTGGAGCAGAGCAGGGAACACACGGTATGATTTTCCCTAGGCCCTGCACCCTCCGCCCCACCCCAAAGGCTGCCCACTCCCTAGAACTAACTGGAGTAAGTACAGTCAATGATCCATTAGCCAGACTTTTGAAATTTCTCATGGGTCAGCAAGCATGGGTCCTGCTGAATTTTACACTTGAGAAGTTAACCAATTCTGGATTTTATTTCAAAAGTCAGAAGAATCAGGAAACTACTTCTTTCTTTTCCAGAAAATTCCTTTTAAAATTGGTATCTCATATGTAATAATATCACTTACAGTAAGTCTGGAGCTTAAGTAAGAGGAGTAAGATTTTCTCCCTAAATATCATCCTACTGATCTTTGAAAAATCTCAGATATTAATCTTAATTAATAGTAATATCTCTCTCCTACCAGCAATAACAGTCTCATAACATGGTGATTCTGATAAAATGTTGCTCAAATATGTGTGCATCTGAAACATTAAAATTTTTAAAGTGGGAGAGAAACAAAAGTACTCCAAGGTACTAGTCTCAGGATATTCATTGCTGCATGTTTTAAATGACAAACACCTGGAATCAACCAAAATCATATCAATAAAGAAAGCCATTAAAAAAACTAAGTAGATCTGTGTTGTTTTTCTGGAAAAGTCTTCACGATACGTAATTAAAAAACAAAAGGATGGCATGACCCTATTGGTGTAAATTCTTAAAGTGTGTATGTGTGCGTATGTGTGTGTGTGTCCTTATATATTCACTCATTCAACAGATAAGTATTATGCCCTTTTATGTGCCAGGCACTGTTCTCTTTTGAATATTATGGAAACAGAGGGGAACAAGACAAAGTCCTTATTCTCATGGAGTTTACTTGTGAGTAAAGGAGAAAGACAGTAAACAAGTTAACAGGTAAATAAGATACTTTCACATAGTGATCAATGTTATAAAGAAATCAAAACAGACCAATTGACAAATCACATAGATAGGGTGAGCCAAGACCTGAAAGCCAGACCCAACTAGGGGAGAGTCTTTCAGGCAGAGAAATCATCCAGTGCAAGACCCTCAGACAGCACAAGGCCAGTGAGGACATATTTTTTAAAATGCATAAACACCCCCATGCTGGTCCCTGGAATGCATTAGAAATAGCTGATATTGGGGGAAGAACTTTTTCTTTATTGTTTTTTAAATTATGTGCCTATAATTTTTGAATGTTTAATGAAACAGTGAGCTAAGAATACAAGGTGGCAAACTAACACCGAGAATTTTTGTGTGTTTCCTTGTTGTTTAATGTGCAATACTTTTTTCTAAGCCTACCTGTAATGTCAACAATCCTCACCAGACTGTGGACAAGAATAATGTCATACTAACATCAATAATATCTTCAAGCTTCTAAACGCCCCACCAATTCAGGCAGAAATTGCCTCCCTCTCTTCCAGCCTAATTTGAACCAATTACCTAAATTCCCCACACCCTAGGGTTTCTACGAAGAAGAAAATGATATCTACCACAAAGGTAATGAGTTAATGCACTTGTTCTCAAACCTGGATATGTATTGAAATCACATGGAAGTGTAATAAAGGCTACAGAGGCTCTGGGAAACAGGACAAGACACGAATGTCTGCATTTTATACCTAGTTCCCAGGTGACTCTGATACATGCTCAAGGCTGAGAACCACCAAGTTAATGTATTTACCCCATCTAGTGCAATTCCTGGCCTATGCAAGTCCTAATAAAAAGATTTGCTCATTACCCCTTCCTCTCCTGCCTAAACCACAGACTATCTGGCTTCCTTTCTATTATCCATTTCAGCAGCTCTTAACAAAATTAACAAAATGAAAATTAACAGAGATAAAATATAAGATCCTGCACAATTTTTATAAAAACATCATATATGCAAATAAATATTAAATAGCATGTGTGCCCTACAATTACAGCCATTTATACAGCCATTTTAAAAATGTGCATATGCATAAGATGCATGAGAATTACAAAAGACCCAGCCCTCCCAATGAGTGGTGCTTCATGGTACTGGGTCTGTTCGATCCTCCCTGTGCCTCTTCAACATGGGACAGTGATGCATTGGCATCCAAACCTGTCCACGCTGTTGGCAGCACCTCCCAACACCATGGCTGACTCAGCCATCCCAGAAGTAAGGGCGAGGCTCTGGCATGGCAGCCACTGTGCCCACCATGATGAAGCCACCACAGTTCCTGTGTCCCGGCCAGACTGACAAGCTCACCGAGGCTCTGATTCTTCCTTCCAACTCAGCTCTGAAGAGCCACATGGGATCTGGATCCCCCACTGCAGGGGCCAGGTAAAAATAACTCACAGGTTTGAAGAAGGTTACATCTTATGAGAAATGAGATAGAGAAAAGAGCCAGCAAATATACTCCTTGCTGTTCTGGGCCCACCCTTTACTACCCTCCCCACCTCCCCATCCCACCTCTCCACTCCCACCCTCACACTGGATTCATGGTTCCATGAATCAGTCCCTAAAGCCATCCCCAGATCCCCAAACTCACTCCAATCTGAAGTGATCTGTTAAAACAGGGCAGCTGACCTCACCCATTATTCCATGGTGAGCAGGTCTATACAAATGTACCCCCAAAGGCTGTCAGAGCTGAGAGACTGAAGAAAGAGGCTGACAAATCCAGTTTCTCAGAAAGAAAATGTTTAATAGGGACTTACAAGAGAAGTGATGTCTTGGGCAGCTGCAAAACAGGGATCAATCTCCACACCCACCTCCAGAAAGTATCCTTTAAATCGCAAGCTTTTAGGGTAAAGACATGTGCAGCTGGCTGCATGTCAGACTTCCTTGCTGAAATTTGTGACCACTGGGGAGGTTAGATAAGCATCTTTATTAGGAGTTATATATGCTATAGGCATTGTTTAAAGACCTTGCTGTAGAACACCTTGGTATGCAAGAGTCAAACATCAGTCGTCATGGCGGTTTCACTTCAAAATGGCATTACTCTTGCCATGCAACAAACTGTTTCCCTACACCCATGGTTATGAAATATAATGGACAAGGAGCATCCTCTACACCCAGTCTGGGAACTACCAGAGGCTGTAGAACAGAGCCAACAAGAGAGATGTCCCACAAAACAGAAACAGAGTCTACTAAATTGACAACAACTTCCTTAACACAACAGAGAGTCTTGCCACTCCTGCTCATCAGGGTTTGATATTTGCTGTGGTGCAATGACAGCCAGAGGTTTTTGATTCTGCCCCTGTCCAAATAGAAGCTTCTTTTGCTTCTTAATCATTGCATATGATTGTGTTGGGAACCAGTAACTTGTACTTAGGTGTATATGTCATTTGACCCTGGGAAAACACAAGGAGACCTGAAGGAGAGGAATTAACAGAGATCTTGAACTTTGAGAAGAAAGTGAGAGGGTTATACAAATAGGAAGAAAAATGTGATATTTGGTACCAAAATGGTAGGCTATTAGTGCATTAGAACATATTTTAATATGTTTATTGGCTATTTGGATTTTCTCTTTTGTGAACTGCATATTCATATCTTGTGTTTATTTTTCTGTTGAGTTGTTTGGGTTTTTTGCCAAATTGTAAGAGTTCTGTGTATGTTATAGTTATGAATTCTTACTAGGCCCATCATATGTTTTGCAAATATTTTTAACAAATCTAATGATCGTAGGCATTGATTATAGTTTCTTTTGCCATACATTTTTAGTATTTATATTCTCAGATATATCAATTTTTAAAAATAGCTTCTAGGATTTTTTTTTTAAATTAAGGCCTTTCTTTCCCCTAAACTGTACATGTTGTTTCACAGATTTTTTTCCAAAATTCTTATCATTTTAATTTTTATATTTCAGTCTCTTAACTGGAATTTATTTTTGTATATATGAGATGTAGGAATCCAATTTTACTTTCTTATAGACGGATAGTCAATTATGCCAGCACCAATTACTAAGTAAACCTTTTATCCCTGAATTGAAATGATCTCATCATATACTAAATTTTCATGTTTGCTGATTTATGTTTGAATGAATTATTTGTCCACTCCTATGCCAGTTCCACATTACCTGGGCTACAGTGGCTTCATACTATGTTCTGAAGTCTGGAAAGTTCCCCTCATTATTCTTCTTTTAGATACCTGCATATTTCTTGGCTATTTTTAAGTATTTTTTTCTTCCAACTGAACTTTAAAGTGTATCCAGTTCCAAAAAATAAATCCAAGTTGGTATTCTAATTGGAATTGCATGAAATATATAAATTGATTTGGGATAATTAGCTTTTTATAATTAAATCTTATCCAAGAATATGGTATGCTTTTCAGTTTGTTCAGATCTTGATTTTAAATTAAAAATGGTATAGTTTTCTTCATGTAGATTATCCATTTGTTTTGTTAAAAATTTTTGGTAAATTGATTGCATTAATGACATCATAGAGGCAGACTGTATTTCCCCATCTCATGAAAGTTGCTTTGGTCAAAAGAATGCAGAAATGACAGCATGCTCTTTCTAAGTCTAGGGCTCAATATCCCTGCATGTTTCTGTTGTTTTCTTGTGCCTTTGCCATAGTCATGAGAGTAGCTTCCTTTGTAGCTTCTGCTCCTTCAATCTGGAGACAGACCCTGAAGCACAGCCATTTAGCTAAGTGCCCCCAAGAACCATGGGTGAAAATACCTCACAGCATGGTGCATGCAAAGGTCCTATTTGTCACTCTCATTGTGCACTCTTCTGAAGAAAGCAGCTCCCCACTATCTCTGCACAAAGTTGCTGGGACTTATCCCATGTACATGAAGTACAAGCAACCCTGCTATTTTGACCACAGCAAATTAGACCAGATATTGTTGTCCATGCTAAAGGTAGACCTGATAAATTGAATGTTAGGACGATCTAATCCTTTGAGAAGCTCGAACTGAAACTGCCCAAGAGGGATGCTCTACATCAGATGCTAACAACAACAAAATCCATTCTTCTTGTTAAGAATGAAGTCATATGCACTCAGAAGTGGGTCACCGCAGCCATTGTATGATAAACAATTGCTCCATTTCTCCATGTAGCTAGCTCACATGCCAGTCTTGGAAGTACAGGCTATTATTCTCTTTGGGTTTGACCTATGAATGTCAATGAATCTCTACTTTCTTTATATGTCACTTGACTACTCTTTAACCTTTTCGTTTTCAACAACAATAATTGTCACTTTTTAGTATTTATCATATGACAAAAATAATAGTAAAGATATCCAGTATTTTATAATATTTACATGTCTTATTTTGTTTAATTAATAAACTAATCTTAAGATAGTTATTATTATTGTTGCCTTTTTACCAGAGAGGTAAAATAACTATTTCAGTGTCATATAGCTTGTAAGCAGAGGAGCTGGGATCAATGAACCCACCCCACCAGGACTCTAACACCTGCTCATGTTTGAGAACCATTGCTCTATACCATACTACCTTGACACAATAATTTTAAAAGAAGGAAAGAATTCTGTGAGCAGAAATTATCTGAAAGACTTCCTGAAGAAGGTGTGCTGTAAGCTGAGCTTTAGAGGATAGAGAAAATAGAAGCAGGTGTAAAAAGGCACTGTTTCTAGCATTTAGTCTTGTGATCTCTATTGTTCTATGAACTCTGAAGGAAGTACAGTGCTCAGCTTGGTACTCACACATACAGGTCAGTATGCTACTGACACATACACATTCAATACATTTTGTTCAATGAATAAAATTTTTGATGATGGATAAGGAAATATCTCATTCCAGGATAGGAGTAAGATTGACTTTTGCACTTCTGCATAATCTATGTACGAGTGATTTTATTTTAATTTTCTTATCTTTAGAGTCTATCTCTGGACTTTTAAACCCCTCAGCACAAAGTGTTCATACCCTTATCTCACATGGCTCCCCCCATGGGCTTCTGTAACACTGTGAAGATAATATGGACAATTATGTTCCATTAGCTTTAAGTAGATTATTGCCTGGACAGATGAAAGAGGATACTCCAAATTTAGTTTTGTTAAATGGAGAACTTTCAAGAATTGGGGGGAAAAAACTAAATCATGAAAAAGAAAAATAATATATTTTGTACAATATGAGATATACTTAATTCATTAAAATCTAAAGTGGGCCCATATCTAATAAATAGAAGACTATAAGTGATATTGCCATTCTAATTCATACAGTGCTAAAATGTTGGAATTGCTAATTCTCTTCCATTAGAGATAGTCCTATTGGTATAGATCACATAATAATAATGGAACATATTTATTTTCCATGGTAGCAGTGCCCTTGCTGTGATTTTGATCAGTACTCTTTAGCAATGCATTAACACATAAATAATTATATGATTTCAAATTAGATTGTGCTATTTCAAATAGAGTTCTCCCAGAAAGAATCTTACATCCTAAAAAATTATACCCAAGGTGGTCTTAGTGATAAAAGATTTTCCACTATGAGAAAATGTTCCCCTCCCCCAAAAGTAATTGGGAAATGAGAATGAGAACCAAACAAAGAAGCAGATAAGGCATGTCTTAATCAAATATAAATATGGAGTCTTAAATATTTTACATACTTTTTGAAAGACAGTAGAGACTTCCTAAGGAAGACGGTTATTTTAGTTAACATATAAATGTGTATCATGACTTCCTGCAGGACATTTTTAAACCAGGATCTGATTTGATTGAATCTGGACTATTGGAAAAGAAGTATTAACAATTCACAGCTACGATAAATAAAATTAACAGGGCAGAGATTATGGAATTTAAGAAGCTTTGAGCCAACATATTAATACAAAGGCTATAATAGCCTGTGGCTTGAGACAGAGAAGTTCTGTTTAAAGCCAATCAGAAATGCATTGATCCAGGCGGTTAAGGTTTATAATCCCCTTCCCTTGGCTGTGGACTGGACCTGGTAACTTGCTTCTAACAAATGTGATATGGCAAAAGTCATGGCATATCACTTCTGAGGTTAGGTGGCTTTCATCTTGGATACTCTCCCTCACTGTCTCACACATTTACTCTGAGATAATTCTGCTTGCTATGTTGAGAGGTTCACATAGCAAGGAACTGACAGAGGCCAACAGCCAGCAAAGAATGGACACCCTCAGGCCAACATCCCAGGAAGAAGTGAATCCTGCCAACAAGCAAGAGTGAGCTTGGTAGTATATGCCTCCCCCAGTCAAGACTCGGATGAGACCGCAGCCCCATCCAACAGCTTAACCACACCTCATGGAAGGCCTACAGCCAGAGGCATCTAGCAACCTGACTCACAGAAAATGTGAGATAATGAATGCTTTCTATTTTAAATCACTAAGTTTTAAGGATAATTTGTTAGGTAGTGATAGAAAACTAAAACAAAGGGTGATCTGGAGTTCTGAAGAGAAGCTAAAAAAGAATTTATGACTATAGCTTAGCATTAGCTCAAAGGTTAAAAGGAGAATGTATTTTTGACATGTGCAACTCAAAGAATCAATCCTCAGAGAGGAGAAAAGATCTTGAAAGCCGAGGGGTAATGACAGCAGAAGAGACTGGAAAGATGAACCCAGGTTCTGTATCTCTCTCAAGTAATACAGTAAAGTGAGAATTTACTCTTAATTTTGCTTAAAGTACATGCCTTGACATTTTGTGAGTAACATATAAACATTTAGTTGTGCCCTAGAACCAACAGTTCTGGACTATATTAAAGAAATAGGCAGAGAGGCAAAAGGGAAACTGTAAGAGGAAAAGAAAGAGTAAAGACTAAGGAGAGAGGAGTTCTAAAGAGCTTAGCCTTTGAGAAAGAAAGTTCCCTACTTGGGCTTTCTCAAAAAAAAAAAAAAAGTCCAAGATCCACTGTAGTACTTATTCTCTACTATTGTTACTGCTTTATCTGTCTTCTGTACCAGACAATGAGAAACTTAGGGAGAAATTGGGCCTTATTTAGATGCGTCTTCCAACACATTATTCAGAGTGTAGAACATAGTAGGCATTCAAGTTTTGGTGAATATATAAATCAATAAATGAGTAATTCTAATGGATTAGGGTTTCTTATCATGGTGTCCTATTGAATTTATCAGATTACACAGGAATATGATATTTTCACTTAATAGGTAACTAAGAAGTTTCTGGTTCCATTTAAGATGGTATAAGCCCACTACACCCTAATTCTACAATTGATTACAACTAAAACTCCTGCAACAGAACACAAAAAGCAACTATCTGAGGACTCCGAAAGTAATCAAAAGCAGGCATATTGGGGAATGAAACCAAAACTGAAAGAACAACCTGTACAGCATTGAGTTTTCCAGTTTAGACTTGAGGGTAGCCCAAATCCTGGAACTGTGCTCCAGGTGTGGGCAGGAAAATTTCTAAGGGGGAAACATTTTCTTTCTAATCAGAGGACTAGGTAGGGACATGCCTGAGATCATAGCAGAAATCTGTGGGGTTTGTTCATGTTTTTTTTTTTTTTCTTTTTTCTATCCCAGTCCTACCCCAAAGCAAGCCCCAGAATGAGGGCAGTGGCAGTGGTGGTTGTACAGGTTCCTAAAAAAATCTCAGGAAAAAAAGCCCTTATCTCTAAGAAGAAGACCCAGGAAACAGATCACTCACCACCCCAGAGAGC
>RJWJ010006838.1:0-60419 GCA_004363605.1 Indri indri | reverse complement strand
TCCATGACTCAGTGGAAACACTTTCTTTTAGTTCTTGAAAAGCAACCCACACTTCCCCCCCTCTAGACATTCATCCCTGTAGACCTGGCCTCTTTTCCTAGATTACCCTTACGGTTCCTTATATCATTCAAATATTAGCCTCACAGCAAGATATTCTCTGTTGACCCTTCTGGAGTAGGTCACATAAATCCTTATCTTTGTACTCTATGAGTTTCTCTCATAGTACTTATCAAAACTGGTATTCATCCTACTTTGTTTTCTTTCAATTGTGTATTACATGCTTTCTCAACTAGACTATCCATGAAGATAGAGACCATGCCTTCTTTGTGTACTAATACATCCTCAGAGCTTGACACATAGTAGAGACTCAAAACACATTTTTAGATATATGGACAAATTAGAGAATGAATAAAATAATTGTTAGTATGAAATTAAATCCCATTTTCTGAAATTTAATTTACCATAAATTTATATCTGAGTAGAGACACAGGGAATGCTGGAATGCTCTTTTTCTATCCTTTGCCATTTCAGGCCTAAAATTATTTCATGCACTGAGCTTTGGGTTAGTCCCATTTGTCATGTGCTGTCACTTGCTTTTTCTACATAAGAGTAATAACTGTAAAAGGGCTCAAGGCCCTTCTCTTCTGTCTCTCAATTGGAGTCTTAGAAGTGCAGTTATAGCCCTGTCTCAATCAGACTGTCTTAAGACTCTGCCCACCTTTGACTGCAGGGATTGACTTCCCAGCTTTGGATCTCAGCGTGATCACAGGGGGAAATGTCCACAGCTTCCCTTATGGCATAGGCTTTGTTTTTTTTTATTTTGAGATTTCCTTTGTGAGTTGGAGAAAATTAAAACAGCACTTTAGAAAAGACCAAGAAGAACAAAAATATTAACAGTGAATAATTTCCTCTGAGCTTCATTGGGATCCTAAAAAGCACTGAAGTGCTCTGTGGAAATCAGGCTCTGGCATCAGGCACACCTTTTTAACCTGTGACTCACAGAGTGCTAACTATGAGAGCTTTACTCAGATGTGTTCTTCAAAGATGAGCCTATTTTGATCTATGAAGGGAGAATAATAATATTAATATGTCAGGACTGATCTGAAGATAAAATGAGAGAGCAGGACATTCAGAACAGTGTCCTACTCAAAAGATAATAATTTCATTCCAGCTGTGGTCTTCGAAGCTCATGCCTTACCCAGCACCAGTTTTAGGAGGAGTAAAAGTCCCCTCAGGAAATTTTCCTTCTGGGCTGTACAGTGAGCCCATGGAGGAAAGTATCCAAAGCATTAAAAAATACCCCCTTCCGCAGTAGGGAACTGAGACTCTTCAGAGAGAGTTGAAGTACTCCTTAGAGTTGAAAACCTCTGAAAAGAATGTACAAATTAAACCCTATCACCTCATGATTGGGCAACTTTGTTCACAAGTTCTTCCTTCCCTCACTCTGTGCAGAGTGATAAGTCACTGGTCATTCAATGAAAGGACCTACTAATTTCTTCTCATTAATATCTGGAATCCAGGAAGACACAATCTTGCTCCAGTATATAGGTACCAAATCTAATTATTAATAATATTTTCTATGAATCTACTGGTAACATAATGAGTGCTTTCTTCCTCCTTCTTCTTAATACTTGACTTAAGTCCTCTTGGTCAGATCCTCAAGGGTAACTTGAAGTTGGAGATTACGGGAACTTCTTGACCTATTGGTGTCCATGTGCTTTCTGAGAGAGAAAACATCTGCATGGGAGTCTCAGCCATGTAGCCCCATGTTCAATTTTTGCTTTGCCTCTGAGTAAGTTTCTTGGAGTCCCATCTGCCTTTTGTAGTTCCCAAAGAAAAGTGGTGGCTTTTCTGGTACCCCTTGACACCTCTTGGTTTATAATCTCACTTGTTGTTTATAATCTTGTATTATCTCTGAGGCAGATTATATCTCCCAAATTTAGCAGCAACACTCTCATCCCACAGCCTCTTCTCTCTGCCTCCCCAACATCAGGAGGTAGAGTCTAATACTGCTTCCTTTGAATCCGGGGAGGATTATGGTTTCTATGGAACCAATAGAATGTGGTGAAAGTGCTATTGTGTGACTTTGAAGGCTAAGTCATAAAAGGTGATGCAGCCTTCATCTCACAAGCTAAGATACTCACTTTTGGAGCCCCAAATCACTGTATAAGATGTCCAGCTACCCTGAGACCACCAAAATGGAGAGAATACATATAGGCACTCCAGTTCAACAGCCCAGATGAGCTTCCAGCTGAAAGCCAACAACAGCTACCAGTCTTGTGAGTGAGCCATTTTATGTGTCCAGCCCAACAAGATTTCACAATTCTGTAGCCCCAGCCACCATCTGACTACACCTATGTGACAGAACCGAAGTAATAGGAGCCCTTTTCAAATTTCTGGCCAATAAAATGGTGAGCAAAATAAATAGATTGTTTTAAGTCACTAAGTTTTAGGGAAATTTGTTATGTAGCAAAGTAACTAGAATAATCTTGGATGGGCATAGTAACCAGGTTTTCCCAGCAGATCTGTTTACCTGGATTAGCTCTAACTTCTTTTGTCCTATCCTATAGGGAAGAGTAAACTTCCATGGAATTCTTATTTGAAGTTTTCGTAAATGTCTTTCTTTTATGCATGGAATTAAACTTTCATCTTTGAGTTGCCATGGAGGCATGAAGCATGTCTAGTAATGGTGAAAATATGTTTGTCAGAATGTAAATTTCACAAGCTAGTCAGAAACATTTCTTTTCATTTTCTTTATAAGAAATTTTTTTTTCCTTTAGTGGAAAGATTTTCTGGCCACTTCGCTTCAGAAATCTTTGGGACATAGTCCTTGAAGTTTGGGTAAGGTTTCTTGGAGACTTAATGTCCTTTTGCAGGGCTTAATCTCAGCACCAAGAGATTGCCAGGAGCTTATTTAGCTATGTAAAATGTCACCAGAAAGAGAATTTGGGTATACAAAAGGAGGAGCCCAGCTGTGAGTGAGGAAAGAGGGATCCCATGAGCCTTCCTCATATCTAATTAAGTGTAGCCTTCTGCTTGACATCTGAGAGAGATTAAAAAGTAATAAACATGGGAAATAAAAAATTCCACACCATTAATGTTCATCTAAGTATTGGAGTCACCAATGCATCTTAACTAAAGAGCAAACTAAAGATACTAGGAGTCTGAGGTAGAAAGAATTCTGTCTTATTTCTCTTCTTAAAATTAAATACTCAGTGAAATCAGTGAGATCATGGCCTAGAGCACACACAGATCACAGCAGCAAACCCAGTCCCATTTCTAATTATCCCACAGAAAAAGAATAATTCCATAAAAAATAAACGTACATAGGCCAGAATAAGTGGATTTATGTACTAAATTGAAGGCACTCAAAAATGTTTCCTTTGGTAGACAAGTTTGCTACCACCAAGTGTTGTTAATTGTGAATAAGTAGGACATGATCATTTAAGGAAGCAACCAGAAATCATAGATTTAATGTGTGTCATAAACACCTTTCCCTTAAATCCCATTGAAATATGTATAAAATTTTCTGAAGTAAATAAAAACTTCCTAAATATGCAAGGATGATTAAACAAAACTATCTGATCTTACTCACATTTAAAGATGACTCTCCAAATACTATTCATGCTGCTGGCAAGTGGTTTTCAGATGGCATCTTCATCTGAGAAGTTCTTGAATCACAATTATATTAAGAATTCTATATTATCAACTAAGCCCTGAGACTGTATTTAAAAGTATAAAAAAATTTCACCTCCTTTCTTAAATTTACTCCTAAGTATTTTTTGATATGATTGTAAATTGGATTTTTTTAAATTATTTTTTGGGTAATTCGTTGTTAGTGTACAGAAACACTACTGATTTTTTTATGTTTATTTTATAACCGACAACTTTACTAAACTTATTTATCAGTTCTAATAGCTTTTTGGTGGAATCTTTAGGGTTTTCTGCATATAAGATCATGTCATCAGAAAACAGACAATTTTACTTCTTCCTTTCATATATGGATGACTTTTATTTATTTCTTTCTTTCTTTTTTTTTTTTCTAGTTGCTCTGGCTGGGACTTCAAGTGCTATGTTGAATAAGTGTGGTAGGTTGTCACATATTGCCTTTATTGTGTTGAAGTACATTCCTCCTATACTTATTTTTTAAGAGTGTTTAACATAAGTGAATGTTGCATTTTGTCAAATGCTTTTTCTGGATCTATTGAGGTAATCATGTGATTTTATCCTTCATTTTGTTAACATCAGATCATTTGATTTGTTACATCACATTTATTGATTTACAAATATGGAAACATCCTTGCATCCCTAAGATGAATACCACCTGGTCATGGTTAATAATCCTTTTAATGTGCTATTGAATTTCATTTACTAGTATTTTCTGGAGGATTTTTGTATCTGTGTTCATCAGAAATATTGGTCTATTGTTTTCTTTTTTTGTAGTGATTTTGTCTGGCTTTGGTATTAGGGTAATGCTGGCTTGGGAAAATGAGTTTGGAAGTATTCTTCCACTGAAACCATTGATAAAATAAATTGAAAAAGAGACAGATAAATGAAAATATATATCATGTTCATGAATTGGAAGATTTAATATTGTTAAAATATTCATACTCCCCAAAATGATCTACATATTCAAAGTGATTCTTATCAAAATTCCAATGTCATTTTCCACAGAAATAGAAAAAAGAATGATGAAATTTCTAAGGAACTAGAAAGGATCCCAAATAGCAAAAGAAATCTTAAACAAGGCTCCCTGGATTCAAAATATATCATAAAGCTGTTGTAATCAAAACAGCATGTTATTGGCATAAAAACAGACACATTAACCAAAGGAACAGGATAGAAAGCCCAGATACAAACTCCAGTATTTACAATCAATTAATTTTCTACAAAGGTGTCAAAAATACATAACAAGGAAAGGACAGTCTCTTCAATAAGTGGTTTTGGAAAAACTGGATATCCACATACAGAGGAATGAATTTGGACCCTTATTTCACACCATAAACATAAATCAACTCAAAACTGATGAAAGAATTGATGAAACTGTAAACCTAATAGAAGAAAACATAGGGGAAAATCTCCATGACATTGTTCTGGGCAATGATTTCTTGGACAGGATTCCAATAGCACAGGCAACAAAAGCAAAAATAGACAACCAGGATTTCATTAAACTAAGAAACTTCTGCACAGCCAAGGAAACAATTAACAGTTTAAAGACATGACTCACTGATTGTGAGAAAATATTTGCAAGCTGTACATCTAATAAGAGGTTAATATCCAAAATATATATAAATATATAAATTTATATATATATATATAATCAAACAACTCAATAGCAAGAAGACAACCTAGTTAAAAATGAGCAAAGGCTCTAAACAGACATTGCTCAAAAGAAGAGATATGAATGGCCAATTGATACGTGAAAAAGTGCTCAACATTGCTAATCATCAGGGAAATGCAAATCAAGACCACAATGAGATATCATTTCACACTATTATCAAAAAGATTTATAATAACGAGTGTTGACAAGGATGCAGAGAAAAGAGAATCCTTGTACACTGTTAGTGAGAAGGTAAATTAGTAAATATAACAATTTTGGAAAATAATATGCAGATTCCTCAAGAAAGCAAAAATAGAATTACTATGTGATCCAGCAATTCTATTTCTGGTATATATTTAAAAATTGAAATTTGTATGTTGAAGAAATATCCACATTCTCATGTTTATTTCAACATTATTTATGATAGCTATGTTATGGAAACAACCTAAATGCCCATCAATGGATGAATGGATAAAGAAAGTGTGATATATATACACAATGAAATAGCATACAGCCTTTAAAAAAGGAAGAAGATCCTATCATTTGCAACAACATTTATGGAATTGGAGGACTTTATGCTAAGTGAAATAAGTCAGGCATGTAAAGACAAATAATGTTTAATTTCACTTATATGTAGAATCTAAAGATAAAAATGATCTCATAGAAAAGGAGAATAGAAAGGTAATTTCCAGAGGCTGAAGGGGAAAAAAGAGAAATGGGGAAAGGGAACATGTTAATCAAAGGGTACAAAGTTAGACTGGAGGAATAAGTATAGCAATCTATTGCATTACATGGTGACCATAGTTAACAATGTATGTTTCCTAATTACTAACCTGTGTTTTTAACATTCTCACCACAAAAAAATTCTGATAAATTGATGAGTAATGTATATGTTAATTAGCTTAATTCTTTCTATAACATGTATATAGATCAAAACATTGCATTGTACCCCATAAATATACACAATTATCATGTCGATTAAAAATAAATAGTGTTTTTAAAAATATAAAAAAATGATGAACTCAAGAATGTTTTGGAAGATATAAAACAAGAATTAAAGACAGACAATAAGAAGACAATTTTTTGACTAAAAAATATTTTTGAGATGTTAACCATTTTTTCTTTACTCCAGATAATTCATTTTTCCTCCCCTGCTTATTCAAGCAAATAGACTCTGTGTTCATTGCCTTGGAATAAGAATGTAAAGGGATAATAAAGTGGGAATGAGTTAGGGTCAAATGGTCTTTGCTTTGGTTTGCAATAGCACTAGTCCTTCAAGTTAATGCAGAGGCCTCAACATAAGCATCATATTTGTGAGAAACACGATGAGTGACCATGGTCTCCTACTGAAAAACTCATGACTGAGGAGGGGTGATTAAGTAATGGGTGAGGGATGAAAGTGATATGATGAAAGAAAAGGAGTTCGTAGATCTCAGACAGAGAAGTAGTAACCGAAAGGATCTATTTCTATTCCCTGGAAGTGGCTCCCCATTCCATTACTCTTTATTTCACCCTGAGAGTCCATCGTTCTCAGCTTTTGGCTGTGATCTGGAGGCGTTTCTTTTCCATATAAAATGGCCTCGCTTTGCAGTTCAATCAATAGGCGTTTTAGCCTTCTTGCTACCTGAAGAAAGCTGAAAGCCCAGAGATCTTTTTGAAATTTGAACAATCGCAATTCCTTTTAGTTCAAACTGTCAGTGCTTTATTGATTATAACTATTTTAAAAACTTTGTAGGTTTCCTAGGTATCTCACCAGACTCTACTACATTCAACAAAACCACACCCACAATTCTCCTTGAGACAGGCTTCTTTCCTCTTCATCATGTCATGGTATGGTAGGACAACACTGCTGTAATTCTTGGTTGCTCTTTGGTAAGGCTGAGAGACTCACTAGACACCACCTTATCTTTCTAAGCTCTTAACAAAGGATATTAAAATCATCTATTTGATCTTTACATTGCAGCCATTTCTCACACTGAATATATTTTGCTGCCTTGAAAAAACTCAAAATATGAAACAGTATGATTTTTGAAAACAGCAAGAACTAGCTCTTCTCCATTTCCTCTAAATTCTTGCAAACAGAAAAGTTTTCTCCTTAACTTATTTATCTCTGCACATATTATAACTTATCTTATGCAGTTAAAATAAGCCAATTGATACTTTCAACATTCTGTCTTATGAAATGCATATACCTAAATTTTATTATGTATATTTTCCATCTTCTAATTACCAAAACCAATAGTCTCGCCAGTTTTTATGCTGCTATGTGACACCTATTACCTTACTTTAGCCTGTTGTTGCAATTCCTTATTTTTTCCAGTCTCCATTAACAGTTTATTTATAATTTTTTCAGCCTTCACTACCTGGTTTTATGTCACTTTGTTTAGCCTCTGCCTATCACCCAATCCCAAAGACAATGTTAACTGCTTTATGTTTGTATTATGGCAGCCTCCCACTTCTAGGTACTAATTTCTGTAAAACTTAGATTTTGTTGCATAACAAACCACCTAAAGTTTAGTGGCTTAAGACAAAAAATGAGCATTTTTTCACATGTTTGTTGGTCATTAGTCTATCTTCTTTTGAAAAGTTTCTATTCATGTCCTTTGCCCACTTTTCGATAGGGCTGTTTGATTTTTTCTTGCAGATTTTCCCGAGTTCTATATAGATTCTAGTTATTAGCCCTTTATCAGATGTGTAAGATGTGAATATTTTCTCCCATTCTATAAGTTGTCTGTTTGCTCTCATGACAGTTTCTTTGGCTCTGCAGAAGCTTTCTAATTTGATTGGGTCCCATTTATTAATTTTTGTTTTTGCTGTGATGGCCTTTGAGTCTTCTTTATAAATTCTTTGCCCAGGCCAATGTCTATAAGAGTTTTTCCAACATTTTATTCTAGAATTCTTATATTCATTCCTTGGGTTTAAGTCTGTTATCCACCAGGAGTTGAGTTTTGTGAGAGGTGAAAGGTATGGATCCTGTTTCAGTCTTCTATATGTGGCTATCCAATTTTTGAAGCAGCAATAAAAAACTTTCCTAAAAAGAAAAGTCCCAGACCAGAAGTTTTCACACCTGAATTTTACCAGACCTACAAAGAACTGGTGCCTATCCTCCAGAAATTATTCCACAACATTGAGAATGAAGGAATTCTCCCCAGCATGTTTATGAAGCCAATATCACCCTGATACCAAAACCAGGAAAGGACACAACAGAAAAAGAAAACTACAGACCAATAGCCCTTATGAATATAGATGCAAAAATTCTCAAGAGAATCCTATCAAACCGAATTCAGGTGCTTATCAAAAAAATAATCCATCGCGACCAAGTGGGCTTCATCCCAGTGATTCAGGGATGGTTCAACATACACAAATCTATAAATGCAATTCATCACATAAATAGATGCAAAAACAAAGATCATATGATCCTCTCAATACATGCAGAAAGGCATTGGACAAAATTCAACACCCTTTTTATGATAAGAACACTTAACAAAATAGGCATAGATGAGACTTACCTCAAAATGATAAAACCCATGTATGACAAACCCACAGCCACCATCATACTGAATAGGGAAAAATTGAAAGCTTTCCCACTTAGAACTGAAACCAGACAAGGTTTCCCTCTATCAACACTTCTATTCAACTTAGTGCTGGAAGTCCTAGCAAGAGCAATCAGACAAGAGAAAGAAATCAAGGGCATCCAAATGGGGACAGAAGAGGTCAAACTATTGCTCTTTGCTGATGATATGATCTTATATGTAGAAAATCCCACAGATTCTGCCATGAGACTACTGGAATTGATAAACAAATTCAGCAAAGTCTCAGGTTACAAAATTGATGTACAGAAATCAGTAGCATTCCTGTACACCAACAACAGTCAAACTGAGAACCAAATCAAAGACTCAATACCTTTCACAATAGCAAGAAAGAAAATAAAATACCTAGGAATATATCTAACTAAGGATGTAAAAGACCTCTACAGGGAGAACTACAAAACACTGAGGAAGGAAATAGCAGAGGACATAAAGAGGTGGGAAACCATACCATGCTCATGGGTTGGCAGAATCAACATTGTTAAAATATCTATACTACCCAAAGTGATTTACAAATTCAATGCAATCCCTATTAAAATAACAACATTATTTTCACATATCTAGAAAAAATAATTCTATGCTTCGTATGGAACCAGAGAAGACCCGTACAACAAAAGCAATCTTAACCAAAAAGAACAAATTGGGAGGCATCAATTTACCAGACTTCGAGGTATACTACAAGGCTATAGTAACTAAAACAGCATGGTACTGGTGCAAGAACAGAGACATAGGCCAATGGAACAGAACTGAGAACCCAGATATAAAACCATCCTCATATAGCCATCTAATCTTATACAAAGAGGACCAAAATATACACTGGGGAAAAGAATCCTTACCACCTTAATTTTTATTTAAACAAGTATTCCTGAAGTCAAATATCAACGGAAAATCACTGGTTTGGACACTTGGAATTATCCCTATACATGGCCATCATAACCCCATTATAATTCATTAAATGAACCTAGGACAAAGGACATAGAAACAGAAACAATAGTGTCGGAGATAGGGTCTGCAGAGAAAATCCTAGTGTAGTTCTTAGGGGAAAGCTGGATCCGCCAGAGAACATGGTGTATACGGCAATAGGTGACACACATAAGGGGTGAGCACAGAAGAACACACAGCTTCTGGTCCTAAAGCATCAGAGCTTTAATTGTTTTATCTGATTCTTGGAAAGTAACAACCTCCTGCCCACCTTCCCCAGGAATTTCAAAATGGAAAAGACAGAGACAGTAGAGGCAGAGGAAAAGGGAGAAGAAATAAGAGTAAGAGGACTGAGAGACACTCCTAGAGGCAGAGGTTGTGAGAACCGGAGTCTAAGAGAATGCCAAGTAGGAAAAGAAAGGACTTTAGTCTTTTCATTATTTTCTCCTAGTGGCAGATATCAAGGTGTTTTTTCTATGTGTGAGTTGCTGAGTGGTGGTATGTGCTCTCTGCCCTTTCACTTATCACCAGCAAAACGGTGTGTAGCAAAAAGTGAATATGCGATGTCCTGCTCATGTCTAAGCTAATAAAAGAAAAATTTTTTCTGTAGTATTTATGTTTGCAATGAGACTTTAATCTCTTGGAAACCACATGAGCGTCAGACAGAAACCACATTTTCCACCAATGAAAGTGATCCTACTGAACTTTTTTCTGTCCTCTAAGCACATGTATTCCCTTCACATCCCTGTTGGCACTAGAACTTGGTCCTGAAATTGTATTGAATTGACTGAGACTTCTTTTAACACCTTTGGATATGTCAGAACACCTCATTCCCTTGAGGGCCATATACTTGGGCTTCAACATCTAGTTGATTTCTAATTACCTGGAGGTGACCAAATGCAGTGTGACCCTCCAGCAATAGCTCTTACCTGGCCTTGCTGTCCACCATGACTGGCCAGGCTTTGGTTTTCTACACCTTGGGTTCTTCACACCTGCCCCTAACCTCATTGTCTTTCCCCTGAAGTTTTGAGCCCAGCCTTGAACTTTAACAAACGATCATTAGTTCCTTAGAGAATGAACTTCCTTATGGTTTACCAGGCCACAATTTGACAGATCTTACCTTATTTCTTACCTAAAAATCCACTGAAAGTGAGCACCATTTTATCTGAGCTCCGTAACTTACTGCAGGTTTGACATTCCTCACCACTGTGCTTAACCCCCATAAGATAGAACTTACCACTACCCCTTGGGGCTTGATTCTGGGCTTTTGGCCTTTCCCAATAGTCTAATTCTCTAAGCTCAGACAAGTCCTAGCTGATCACAGAAATTTACATCCTTATATCTCACCAGCAATTATATGACAGGTAATAAATAAAAGTGACAGGAGGAAGAAAGAGGCCAGTGAAAGATAGCCAACCTGGACTCATCATTGGATGGGAGAAAGGGGAGGAGTCCTCAAAGGTTGTCTCAAGGCAGCATTCAGGTGAGAACAAGAGTGCCAACAGAATAGTAAATAGGGCATTTGTGCAACTCCAGTGTGGAGTATGGACACTGTAGAAGTATGATAAAGGTAGGACTGCAATCAACTGAATAATTTAGAACAAGTAAGTTTAATAATAAGACCTTAACAAAATGTGTTCAGTATGATCACTTATGGGAGAGAGAGAGAAAAATTGGGTGTTTTAACTACCATTGTAGTCAGGAAGAATTGTACTATTGTTGAGGTAATAGAACACTAGAAGATGCTTGTGCACCATGTAGCCACAGGCCATTCTCTTATATATTCTCTCAGTGTAAAGAGATACTGAAATAAGCCAAAATGAGGAGGTGGGAGATATAATGGAAGCCATGCTGGCGTCATAATCTGATCCCGAAAACTTCCAGTGGCAGATTTCCAAAATTTATTTGGAAGCATGAATATCTATAGAACCCTCAAGAGAATCTTCTAATAAACTTTTAAGAAATATGTAGAATAATTTTGGATTTAAGAAAAATTGTAAACATAATACAGAGAATTTCCACATACCCTACACCTAGTTTCTCTTGTTATTAACAACTTATATCAGCATGGTACATTTTTCACAATTAATGAACCAATTTTGATACGTTTTTATTTGAAGAAGTCCACAGATTACTCATATTTTCTGAATTTTTGCCTAATATCTTCTTTCTATTGCAGGATCCTATCCAGAATACAATATTATATTTAGTTGTCATATCTCCTTATGCTGCTCTTGGCTGTGACAGTTTCTCAGAATTTCCTCTTTTTTTTTTTGATGACCTTGACAGTTTTGAGGAGTAGGGGTCAGGTATATTATAGAACGGCCCTCACATAGAATTTGTGTGATGTTTCCCTCATGAATAACCTGGGGTTATGTATTTCGGGGAGAGAGTCATGGAGATAAAATGCCATTTTCATCAGTCCTATCAAGGGGTCTCAAATATTAATACATACTAAGATTTATCATTGTTGATTTTAATGTTGGTTACTTGGATAGGGAGTGGTTTTCAGGTTTCTCCATAGTGTAGTTACTTGCCCCCCTCTTTTCAGATTGTGCTTTTTGGAAGGAAGTCACTATGCAAAGCCGACACTTAAAGTGTGAAGAGTTGTGTTCTACCTCCTTGAAGGTGGAATATCTACATACATTTTTGGAATTCTCATTCCTTCTTTGCTTATGTACAGTCATGTATCACTTAACAATGGGGATATGTTCTGAGAAATGCGTCGTTACACAATTTCATCATTGTGCAAACATCATAGAGTGCATTTTCACAAACATAGATTGTATAGCCTACTGCACACCGAGGCTGTATGGTATGGCCTATTGCTCCTAGGCTACAAACCTGTATAGCATGTTACTGTACTCAATACTGTAGATGATTATAATACAGTGGTATTTGCTTATCAAAACATATCTACACATAGAAAAGGTGCAATAAAAACGCGTTATAATTTTTTCACAAAATGTTGCCATCGGTGAAGTGAAATTACAAACCTCAGAATGAAATAATTTATTTTTACCACATATTAATGTCAACAAACAAAAAAGGCAAAAAATTCAAAGTATTAATGAACAAAAGAAAAAAACACAATTCACTCAAAAGACAAAGCTTTGTGTAAAAAAATGCTTAGTCTTGGCTGGTCCGAAGGTAGTGAGTTATCTCACTTGATTGTTCACAGTCAGTTACAGATTGAATTCCTTGTTCTACTACTTAGCCCCCTCCTCACTACTGCACTTGACTAGTCTTTAAAAAAAAAAAAAAGAAAAGAAAAGAAAAAATGCTTAGTCTTATAAATAATTAGGAAAATCCGAAACAAAGTAATCTTGAGGGATCATTTCACATACTTTAAATTACCAATGTTTAAAATGTGTGATGACTCTAAGTATTTTTGGTATGGTTGAATAATTCTACTGGAGTTAAGAATTTGTACACATTTGTTGGATAGGAAACTGGAAGTTGATAATACTGAAAGATAATGACCCAACTACTCACATCTGAGCAAAGACCACAGAGAAATTGTAACTCATCTGCCCAATCAACATATGCAAGTGTGATCATTAGAGAGTAGTTTGTAACAGCAAAAGTTGTAAATAATTTAGTTACTGTAAGTAGATTGATGAATAATTTGGATATTTTATGATAAATTTTTAAAAATGTGGTATAAAAGAGAAAAAATGGTATACTCATATAGGCAATTTGACTATAATCTTTGGAACCATTGTCTTATATGTGGTCCATTGTTGAGCAAAACACTATTATCTGGTACATGACTGTGTATTAAATAAATAATTTACCTATATCATTATGGACTCACAGATGTTTATTTCACATTGGTTTAACATCCAATACTACTTTATATTGTTGTTCAAATTACATGCAGGATTGGTCACTGGGAGTTCTTTTAGTTGGCTCCTGTGTCTGACATACATCCATCATTGTGGGATGGGATGTTCTGTTTGTCTGTTTGTGTGTTTTTAGTACTCTTATTTTCTGGCACTACAAGATACTACAGATTCATTTTGTGTGTTTCCTGTCCCAGTCCTAGTATCAGCCATTTCCGTAAGGATCTCTGATTCTTTTCATTAGACAATAATATTAAAAACAAGATCTAAGCACTAGGTAATCCTTATTACTGGGTATCCTTTCTTCTTGGCCCTCTCAGCTGGTAGACCAAGGAAACACAGTCATCCCTTGGCATCCATGGGGAACTAGTTCTGCAACCCCCTGCAGATACCAAAATCCATGGATACTCAAGTCTCTTATATAAAATGGCATAGTATTTGCATATAACCTACACACATCCTCCTATATATTTTAAATCGTCCCCAGATCCTTATATTAATAATAACTAATGCAATGCCTATGCATCACTTTATTTGCATGGATTCAACTTTGTACTTTGCACAGAGAAAATTCAAGTTTTGATTTTTGGAAACTTGTGGAATTTTTCTTTTCTCAAGTATTTCAGATCCATGGTTGCTTGAATCCCTAGATGGCAGAACCCATGGATTCAGAGGGTCAAATGTATATGTGGGTATACTAACGCATGTATATATGTGGAAAATATGCATTTCTATATTGAACCATATATATCTATATTAGGCTAAACATGAATTCATACTGATATCTCCAGCTCTAATCTATTGCAGACTTCTCCCCTACGTATCCGTAACCTTCTACTCCAACAGTGAGAAACCTGGTTCTTACTATCTGCCATCCACTTACTTAATTGTTCTATTCCAATATACATATGGAACAGTTTCATATTTATTAAGCTGTGCCACTGCAGAAAAAATAAACCTATATCAACTAGGGTACAGTGCTCATGTAGAATTTCTTTCACCTTTAGTCTTTCAGGGCTCCACTTATTTCCAAAATTACTTAGGTCAGGAACTTTTCCCCCATTCCTTGCCATGAGGTTGTTTCATCTGTTCGTAATACAGTAATATTCTTTTGTCACCCTCCGAATTCTATTGAACTCTTAGATTTTTGTAAGTGTGAATACTTTTTAAAAGTTCATTCTTTGTGCTGTAAAGTTCTGCAGATTTTGACAAATGCATAGTGTCACACATCCACCATTATGACATCATACAGAATAGTCCCACAATTCTATAAATTCTCCTATGCTTCATCTCTGAAACAGTAACAACCACTGATTTTTTTATCATCTCTAGAATTTTGCCTTTGCTATAATGTCTTAAAAATGGACAGCTAGAGCCTTTTCAAACTTTCTTCTTTCACTCAGTAATAGGAATTTAACATTCACTCATGTTTTGTAATGGCTTAATAGCTCATTAGGTTTTTATTACTGAATAGTATTCCATTGTATAGATATACCTCAATCTGTTTATCCATTCACATATTAAGGACATCTTCATTGCTTCTGGTTTTTGGTCATCACAAATAAAGCTGCTACAAATATTTGCATACAGTTTTTGTATGGACATAAGTTTTCACCTCAATTGGGTAAATATCTAGGAGTATGATTGCTGGATTATATAGTAAGGCTACATTTAGCTTTATAAGAAGCTACCAAAGTGGCTGTGCCATTTTGCATTCCCAGCAACAATGAATGAGAGTTTCTGTGATTCAGCATCCTCCCCAGCATTTGGTATTTGCAGGTTTTAGGTTTTGTTTTAATTTTAGCCATTTTAATAGGTATATAGTGGTACCTCATTGTTTGAATTTGAAATTCCCTAATGGTACATATTGAGAATATTTTCATGTGCCAATTTGCCATCCGTGTATCTTTTTTGATTCAGTGTCCAGATCTTTTGCCCATTTTAAAAATTCAGTTGTTTGTTTTTATATTAATGAGCTTAAGAGCTCTTTACATATTTGGGTCATAAGTTTTTTTATAGCATATGTTTTGCAAATATTTTCTTCCAGTCTCCAGTGTGTCTTTTCATTCTCTTAACAAGGATTTTCACAGAGCAGAAGTTTTGAATTTTAATAAAGTCCAACTTTTCAATATTTTTTCTTTCAAGGATAGTGCTTTTGGTGTTATATTTAAAACTTCATTGGCAAACCCAAGGTCACCTAGGTTTTCTCAGCATTTTTTCAATAAAGAGTTTTATTGAAATATATTAAATAATATATAGCATTAAGGTACACCAATCTTAAGCTTGCAGCTTAATGAATTATTATAGAGTGAAGACATCCACTTAACTACAAACTAGCTCAATATGCGGCACTATGCTGTATATAGTATAATGGATCTCCATAAACTCTTTATATTGCATAATTGAAATTTTGTATGCTTTATCCATTGCCTACACATAACCTCCTCCCTCCACATCCTAGCAACCACTGTTCTACTCTGCTATTATGATTTTGATAAGTATAGATTCCACATGTAAGTGAGATCATGGAGTACATGACTTTCTGTGTTTGGCTTATTTCATTCAGTATAATGTTTTCAAGGGTCATCCACATTGTTGCAAATGGTGGTATTTTTTTAAGGCTGAGTAATATGCCTTTGTATTGATATAGCACATTTTCTTTATCCATTTGTCTATCACCAGACATTTAGATTGCTTTCATATCTTAACTATTATGAATAATGCTGCAATTAACTTGGAAATGCAGACATCTCTTTCAGATCCTGATTTCAATTCCTTTGAATATATACCCAGAAATGGGACTGTTAGTAGTTCTATTAATATTTTTAAATTTTTTGGAATCTCTGTACTATATTCCATAATGGCTGCATTAGTTTACATTGCCACCAACAGTGCACAAGGGTTCTCTTTTCTCAAATTTTTGCTAACACTTGTTATTTTTTATTGTTGCTGTTGGTAATAATAGCCATTCTAGCAGGTATGAGATGATATCTCTATTATGGTTTTGATTTCCATTTCCCTGATCATTAGTGATGTTCAGTATCTTTTCATATACCTGTTGGTAATTTGTATGTCATTTTTGGAGAAATGTTTATTCAGTTCCTTTGACCATTTTTTGATTGGATTATTTGGTTTTGGTTTTTGTTTTTGTATTTTTGCTATTCAGTTGTATGAGTTCATTGTACATTTAGGGTATTAACTCCTTATCAGATATGTGGTTTGAAAATATTTTATCCAAATCTATGCTGCCTTTTTATTTTGTTTACTATTTCCTTTGCTGAGAAGATTTTTAGCTTCATGCAATCACATTTGTTTATTTTTTTATTATATTGCCCATTGTTTTGGTGATGTATCCAAAGCATCATTGTCAATACCAGTGTCAAGAGGCCTTCCCGTTATGTCTTCTACTATCACGCTTTATACTAGAGTTAAAAGTGATTTACACACCACCATTACAGTATTAGACTATTCTGAATATGACTATATACTTACTGTTACCGGTGAGTTTTCCGTCTTCCTATGTTTTGATGTTGCTGATTTGTGTCCTTTCATTTCAACTTGAAGAACACAACTTGCATTTCTTTTAAGTCTGGTTAGTCATGGTGAACTCCTGCTTTTGTTTGTCTGAAAAAGTCTTTACCTCTCCATTTCTGAAGAACAAATTTTCTGGGTATAGTATTCTTGATTGAAAGGCTTCATTTTGTTTTTATTTTTATTTCAAGACTTTTACTATTTCATCCCACTCTATCCTTGCCTGTAAGGTCTTTATTGAGAAATCTACTGATAGTCTTATAGAAATTTCCTTGTATGTAATGAGCTGTTTTTCTCTTGCTGTTTTTAAAATTGTCTATCTGTCTTTGTTAACAATTTGAATATAATATACCTTGATGATAAACTTTTAATGCTCAACCTATTTGAAGTTTTTTTGTGGGAGGATTTTTAGAACTGGATATTCATTTCCCTTTCCAGATTTTGGAAAGTTTATACCTTTATTTCTTAAATAAGCTTTCTGGCTTTTTCTTTATCCTGCTCCTTCTAGAACATCTATAACATGTATATTGTTTTGCTTGATGGTGTCCCACAAATCATGTGTACTTTTTTCACTTTTTAAAAAAATTATTATTTTTTATTTCTTTGACTGGATAATTTCAAATGTTCTGTCTTCTTTGTTGCTGATACTTTCCTTTGCTTGATCATGTCTGCTGTTGAAGCTGTCTATCGAATTTTTCAGTTCAGACATTGCATTTTGTGGCTCCGGAATTTCTGTTTGGTTCTTTATGTTTTCTGTCCCTTTATTAAACTTCTACTTTTGTTGACATATTGGTTTCTTCATTTCACTTCATTTTTATTTTGTTCTTTTTGTGGTATCATATTTCAGTGATTCTTCATGCCGCCTTCAATATTTGTGTTGCTGTCTTGATGTTTGAAGGCTCTTTTTTCTCTGTTTTTGTTCCCTATGAACATTAGAATTTTTTTTTCTAATTCTGTGAAAAATGATGTTGGTATTTTGATAGGGATTGCATTGAACCTGCAAATTGTTTTTGGCACTATGGTCATTTTAACAATTCAAGACAGCACTACTGAGGTGGCTACTAAGATCCACAGCCGCTGTCGGTATATGTGATGAGGGAGCTCAGCAGGCTGTACACAGAGATATGTAGGGCACTGCACACAGGGAGACATACAGAATGTTGGGGACATGCTTAGCCTGTTTGAGTGGCTCCTCAGGCAAATTGTTCTGTGAGGTTCATGAGAAGCCCTCTTGGTGGAGTCTGAAAGCTGGTTAGCAGGATTCATTACCAGCTGTTGTGAACTGTGCACCAGGTGCTATGCACACACTCACACACTTCTTCTCTCTTGCCTGCTTCTACTTGCCCTGCACAATTCACGAGTCATACCCTCAGTGTTTTGCGTGGAGCAAGAAAGAAGTTGTTCTCCTGGGATGTTTCTTAGAAGGCTGGGAAAGCTTGGCATTTAGTTTGCTTTTACTTTATCCTATGGGAGAAATTGCACAAGGAGGGGACTTCTCTCTGTACCAAACTGTGCTAGCTTGAAAGAGATAATAATGAATAAAGAGAATCTAGACTTCTTACCCTCTTTAATGCATTCAATCTTGGATTTTTTGCTCTGCCAGCATACTAGAACCTCAGCTAGACTCCACATCCCACAGAGTGTTTTCATCTATGGGTGGTTGCCAAAATTGGTGTTTCTATGAGGGGATGAGAACTGGAGACTTCTATTCTTCCATCTTGCTGATGTTACTACATCGTATTTCTCATTAAGATTTTAAAATCTGTAGAATCTACAGTTATGCTATCATTTTAATTACTGATATTGGTAATATGATCCTTCTCTTTTTATTCCTCATGTTCCATTTTGCTATGGGTTTATCAATTTGTACAATCTTTTCAAAGAAATAATATTTGGCTTTTTAAATTTTTTTCTCTTTTATTATTATACCATTATAATTTCTTTTCTTATTTCTCTTATGTCTTGTTTCCTGACTTCTTATGATACATGATTACAGTGTGTATTTTAAGCCTTTCTTATTTTACAATATGTCAATTTAAGCTATAAATTTTCCTCTATGCTTTAGTGACTTTCCAGTTTTAGTATGCTATATTTTAATTATTATTTGAGTCACAATATTTCCTTTCCTTCTTTCTTTTTTTTTATTTGAGAGAGCATCTCACTCTGTCATCCAGGCTGGAGTGCAGTGGTGCAACCATGTCTTACTGGCTCACTGCAGACTCAAACTCCTAGAATCAGGCAATCCTTCTGCCTCAGCCTCCTAAGTAGCTAGTTCAACAGGTGTGCAACACCACATCCAAATATTTTTATTTATTTATTTTTTTGTAGAGACAGGGTCTCACCATGTTGCCTGGTCTGGTGTTGAACTCTTGGCCTCAGGTGATCCTCCCACCTTGGTATCCAAAATTGCTAGGATTATAAGCATAAGCCATTGTGCCCAGCCAATCTGAATCAAAATATTTTCTAATTTTCTTTGTGATTTATTCTTTGGCCCATGGTTTATGTAAATATGTTTTCTTAACATTCAAGAATTTGGGGATTTTATTTCTAGATTGATTTCACTATGGTCAAAACATATACTCTGAAAGATTTCCAATTTTTGAAATTTGTGGAAGTGTTATTAAGGCCCATATGCTCTATTTTGGTAAAGATTATATATGCATGGTAAAAGATAATATACTCTGGAGGTTTGGGGTGTAGCGATATATGTGTGTGTGTGCATACATATATATATGCACACACACACATACATATATACATAAGATGGCATTTGTTTATTATTTTATGAAAGTCTATAGCTCCACTGATTTAGTTATCTTCTTATCAATTACTGTGAGAGAAATGATAAAATCTCTAACTATGAATTGTATTTGTCAACATCCTTTTACTCGTATTGTTTTATACAGCAAATTACATATCATATATATTTATGTCTATGTTATAAATCTTATTAGGGGCAAAGAAATTTATGTCTTTAATAATTTGTACTTGAATAAAGTCTTTAATCAGCATGACGTCTTTCCCTTTGTATTTTAATTCTTTATTTTAGTATGGTACTATTGATAATACATTTTTTTTTGTTTTTCTAAAAAGTATTTTACCATTATTTTTGAAATATAAAATTCTAGGTTAACAGATGTTTCATTTCAAAACTTGATATTGTTTTACCTTGTATTGTTGTGTCAATCTTACTGTTGCTCCTTTGAAGTTAATAAGCTGTCTTTTTTTTTCGGGTTACTTTTAAGATTTTTACTTTTTGATTACTGCAGTTTTACTACAATGTACTTAAGTGTAGATTTCTTTCTGTTTATTCTGCTATGATTTGCAAAGCTTCTTGAATTTGGTCTTGAGGGTTTTCATTAGATTTTATGAAATTCTTAGCTTGTAATTCTATAAACATCTTTTCTGCCCTATTCTTTCTCTCTTTTTCCTTCTGGGATTTCAAATATACATATTTAGACTTTTTGCCGTGCCTTAATTTTTTTCCTTTCTATATTTCTCTTTGTGTTTTAACCTGCCTGTTTTCCACTGGCCCACATTTTAGTTTACTACTAATTGGTTCTGTTGTAACCAAACTGCTATTGAACCCATATATTAATATTAAAATTATTTCAGTTCTACTATTTCCACTAAACTCTTTTTCCAGATTTCAGTTGTGCAGTGAAATTTTCCATCTTTTTCTTGAACACACAAATTGTAGGGGTTTTTAATGAGTTCCTGACTGATAACTTAAAATTCTGGAGTTATAGTAATATAACAGGAGTTATATTACATTATGGCTCTGTTCCTTTTCTCTTTTTTCTTTTGATTTTTGGGCATATGATCTTTTTTTCTGTCATGCTTAGTTTGTTTTATTGTATTTTTAAAAATGTAGAGGCTTGGATGGTTTGGATGATTTATGTTTTTCTAGACAGAATTTAATTTTCCTCTGACAGACCACCTTGGGAAGACTAAAATTGAGATGTCTTGAGATTTTGCTTCAGACATTGTGAGGAATGACCTAGTTTGTTCTTATTCCTAGAGGGAGCCATTTTGTGGTCTAAGTTATATGTCTGTGCTGTTTCCCAGATCCCTCCTCTGTGGCAGGCCTTAGAACACTCTCCTCTCTCTCTCTCTCTCTCTCTCTCTCTCTCTCTCTCTCTCGATCACATACTGTCATACTTTGAGATTAGGCTCTCTTTCTATGATATCTTTCTCTCCAGGATTTTGGACCCTCAATTCCACCCATTTCCAAAACTAAAATTCAAGATGTAAATTAAATTAATAACAAGTATAATCCAATCTTAAGTCATATATCAGTAAGAGTCAAGTATGGAAAACAGAGTGAAAAATAGGTAGTTAAGTGGAAGAGACTTAGTATGAGAACTACTTAACAAAGCCACTTGAAGCATTACAAAGCCAAACAAGGGATGGGAGAGCAATACAGAAATTAGCCACAGTAGAAATGTGCGTGTGCGTCTACTCGTAGGGTTAGAAGAACAATGTGAGGAGGTATGTACAGAGGCCAGAAGTCAAGTTACCAGGTAGAATCCAAAATGAGAACAGAGGCTTCCAACAAGATTAGAGGTCACACGGAAGATGCAGCCAGTGCTAAGAAGAGAGAAAATGTGATTCTTCTCCCCCTGCATGCTGTTCACCTGCCAATGTCCCCTTTTGGATTAACCTAACTGGTAGCTGGGAAAAGAGCCTGAGAAGTGTAGGATCTGTCTTCTTTGTGCAGGTCAGAGGGAGGACACTCAATGCACCTAAAGATCCAAAGACAAATAACTGGAAATGTCTCTTGGGAGCCAGATGCTGCAGGGGTGGGGAACCTGTGTCCTTTTAGGTCCTTAAGTGCAGCCTTTTGACTAAATCCAAATTTCACAGAACAAATTTTTTTAATTCTGTAATTACTTAAAAACCAACAGGTTTCCCACCCCTTTTGGGGCATGACGGGGAGACTGATAGGACTGACTCTTTGGGAAAAATTGCAGACTAAGGGGGCTTCTCTCAAAACCAAGGTACGCTACCTTAGGAGAGAGATGATCAGGAGTAAAGGGAAACTCCTCTTCTTACTCTCTTCAATGCATCCGTTCCTGGATATTTTGCTCTATCAGAGTGCTGAAACCTAAGCTGGACTCCATCATCCCACAAAACTGCTTTAACTTATGGGTGGTTGCCAAAATTGATGTTTCTATGGGGAGGATGAGAACTGGAGCCTCCTGTTCCTCTACATTTCACTCTTCAGAATATTTCACTGGTTGAAAATATTCTCATATCAGACAAAAGAAGAAGGAAATCAAAGGAAGTCAAAGGAAAAAATGGCTTTGCTGGTTTTAAACAAATACAAAACAACTCTGGAAGAGAGAAATCATTTCCACAGTAGCTAATTTAGTGGAACCTTACCAAGATATTTTAAAATAGAATGGAATGGAACAGGATAGAATAGAGCATAAGTGGCATCATAACATGCAGGGACTTTGGGACAAAGTGTTTGTTCAAAAAGTTTTAAAATTCAGCTGTGTAGGTGAGTTATTTAAAGTTGGTTTCATTTCACCGAAGAGGAAGCAGACAAGGATAACTTCATTTAAGAATAGCAAGTCAAGACCTTTTAAAGAACAGAGAAAGAGGAAAGAAGATTAAATGCTCTTAGAAAAAAATTCCAAAGTGGCAAGTGAAATGCAAATTTTAAATATTCCCCAGCTAGTCAATAAATCCTTACAAATGGGTGGATTGTTCATCAGAATTGAAATAAGTCCTTGAACTTTGATTTTCATTAGTCTGGGTACATGCTGTTTAAAGAATCTTTAAATTTAGGTCATCACCTGTGTTGCAAAACATCTGACGGGAGAAACAAATTACCTCCCCACAGACTCATCACCTTTTCCTTCATTTTTCTCCATTATTCAAAATGAAGATAACAATGACCCCCTCACTGGGTCTTCATCAAGTGTTTTTGGCTGGAATAAGTGTCTCTAGTCAAAAGAAGGGTTTAATTTCTGGAAAGGCAATTTTAGTTGTTTTGATTAGGCAATTCTGTGACAAGAGAACTAGGTATTGCATCTGAGTGGAGCCAGCTGTGTTTCTTTTGTTAGCTGCTGAGGTGTTTAGGAAGGCGTCTTGGGGAATTGGTGACCCAGCAGGTGGGAGATGGATAGGCCATGAGGGCAGAGTGCTCTCCTTTCAGCCAAAATCATGATTACTCCTATTACCAACAAGAGGGTTCATTTTGATGTTTTACTAGTATTGTAAGATTTATCACTTACGATCATTTTGGCTAAGAAAGGGAAAAGTCAAATCATGTTCCTTAAGAGAGCATATTGACCTTCAGTTCTGAAGAGCTCAGAGGTGGCACTGGCATCAGACACAGACTGATTGGAAGGTTTGACAAATCCACCAGGACCTGGTTTCTCCTACTCTGTGTCTTCACTGGGCTCTCCTCATCATGGATTTTCACAGCTTGAGAATCTCCTGCTCACAAAGAGTCTGAAGCAGCTTTAGCACATAATTCTTGGTCTCAGCTAGTGCATGGGAAAGTGACAATGGTCCCTTTCTAAGGACTCCTTGCAAAATCTTTTGAATCAATCACTGTAACCTGGTGACTGGCTTTGACAGAGGTCATATCCTCCACAGAGATCCATGCAAAGTTTGTAGGTTATGAATCCTTTAGAGGGAAACAAAAATATTTGAAAAAAGGGAATATGGTGGAGTGGAGATGAGATGACTGACCAGAGACATCATCTGCCAGTTCATCTCAGAAAGATGAAAAAGAAAAACAAACAAACAGAGATCAGGTATAATTCCAAGGGAAAAGTGCCACAACCTACCAGACATTTCACAGGAAGAAGTTGCAGGGCAGAAAAAGAAGGAGCAAGATATCAGCAGAGATCAGTCCTCAAGAGGCTTGGATTCCAGCAAAAGTATAGGTTGGCTTGTTTGTTTCTCCCTCCCTCACATCTCTGGCAGTCAGCAGGCTCCCGAGCTGCTAGAGAGCCTTTCTACCCTCACAAGACCCAAAGCTGCTGCCACCAGTGAACTAGAGCTTCTTGAGGACAAAGCACCAGGCTTCCAGCTCCTTTAGGATGCTTCTGGTTACCACAGACTGAGCCAAGATGGCAGGTGCCATATTGCTTCTCCACTCACTGTATGCCTGTGTCCTCCCCAGGGAACTTCAGTTTTCTTCTCGTTCATTCCCACACAAAAATTTTCCAACTCTGTCCCAGACTGTGGAAGCCACAGGGGCTGGTGAGTCCTAAGGGATCTGCATGATCCCAGAGCCTGGAAATTCCCAATGGGCAGCCTTCTGGAGAGGAGGACAGAGATGATCAGAGTGCTAACTTTCCTCCATTGAGACTCCTCTCCTCCTCTTCCCCCAACCTGCCCACAGCTGCCGAGAGAGACAATTGAGCTGGGGTTCTCTGCAGCAGCTCCTTCCCCTCCTTTGATGGATCCACCATACCAGGTCTTCCTCAGAGAGTGGGACTAAAACCTTCCTCTTAAAGACCTGCAGAGAACTAAGGGGTGCTCAGATTGTAAGCTTCCTGCTCATCAGACTTTCCTGGTGCTGCTTGCTTGGCTACTCCATCAGAGCAGGGCACACCCCAAAGCAGAGGGACATCAAACCTGCTTGAGCACACCATAGGCAACTCAGGACCAGTGCACATCTCACTGGCACAGTCAGGGATTGATCTTCAGGGACCCAGAGACAGGCTCACAGGTCATATCCTGTACCCTCAGGACTCAATCATGTTGCTTGGGGACATAGAGGGGAGATTTGTGAACTCATCTCAGGAGGTAAGGGAGCCCTCATAGGCAGAAATGAAAAGAAAGTGCAGAATGTGTACCAGCTATATCACACTCGTGGAGCACCCTTCCCCACACAGGAAAGCCATGCTCTCAGCTCAGGGCAGGATCCTGGACAGGGAAGCTCCCAGCCCACAGGGCCATTGCTGTGGAGCTGGGCTGGTTTGGGCTTCTGCCTGCTGGCAAACTCCGGAGGGAGACCAAAGAGCAAGAGACAGGGGAAGAGTGTGAAATCCGCTCCTGACAGTCAGATTATGAATTTCACATGGCCCGCCCCCACAAGCAGACTTTCTGGCCACTTTAGCCCTTCTCTGGAAGATTTCCCCAGAAGACTGGGATCAGACCTTTGACCCCTGCCAAGACAGCTACTTTATCAGCTTTTGTGGAGTCTGAGGGCAGGCTCACCCAACCCAGCCCTGCCCAGCCTCAATCTCCTACCTGCCTCTGCTGTGGTGGAGAATAAGGACTCACCTGGAAGTTCCAGAGCCCCACCCACCACTTGGGGCATTCAAGTGCTTCTTCTAGGAGCAAGAGCTGGTCATAGGTCCCCAAAATAACACTGAAGCCAGTTTCTTCTGGTAAGCACCACCCACTGACAGGGAGGTCAATTTACATGCCCTTTACAGCATTTACTGACTCAATCATACAGTGTGTGGTCAATTCTTACCCATGAGCACCACCTATTGTCTCAGAGATTAAACTGGATGTGCCAATATAATTCATACTATTAAGAAGACAATGCAGCCGGAGACAGAAAAAGGATCTCAAAGACCTCGGTCCTCCGTCATCAAAGGAAGACAGGGAATCTGTCCACACACATAGCTCATCACCCCTCCAGCCTACAAACAACTACCAATTGAGAAAACCACCACACTAAGGATATCTATAACCAAGGCATTCAGCCAGAACCTAGACTGCTATCAAACACCCACAAGCAAAGCCCAAGGTTCTTACCCAACATATGTCACAGACATGCCCTTACAAGTGTGTGGGGGAGAAAGCCCCAGCTAAACAAAAGTAAATCCAAAAATAAGAAGTGACGGCTACTCCAAATGAGAAGGAATCAGGGCAAGAACTTTGGAAATATGAAAAATCAGAGCAATAGGACACCCCCAAAGGGGAACACCAACTCTCTAGCAATGGTTACCAACCAAAATGAAAATATTGAAATGGCATGTAAAGAATTCCAAATAGGGATTATAAGGAAGCTCAATGAAACCTAAGAAAAAATGGAAAACCAACTCAAAGAAACCAGAAAAAGGGAAGATGGAATGGAAGGTGGTCAAACACACACACAGACACACAAACACACACACACACACATACACGCGCGCACACACACACACACACACACACACGGCAAAAATGAATATCCACTTTATATGGTAGGCTGGTTACTTTGCCATGGTGTAATATCTTCCTGAGGTAAAATGTGATTTTTGTTTGTTTTCGCATTTCTTTCTTATTACATCTTTGAATGGATTACATAGCTTTGGGGAAAATGTGGAGAAAGTGTGAGTAATCTTTAGCTCTGAAGAAAAGGGAAAAAGAGCATTACCATACACTGACGACTACCATGACTTCATTTTTTATTTTCTTTACAGTCAAATGGTCTACCACTGAGCTATACTGAGGTAATGCATATGTTAATTAGTTTTATTTTGCCATTCCATAAATGGCATACATATTTCAAAACATCATGCTGTACACAATAAATATATAGAACTTTTATGTTAATTGAAAATAAATAGGGCCAGGCACAAGGACACATGCCTGTAATTCCAACACTCTGGGAGGCCGAGGTGGGAGGACTGCTTGAACTCAGGAGTTCAAGACCAGCCTGAGCAAGAGCAAGACCCCATCTCTACTAAACATAGAGAAATTAGCCAGGCATTGTGGTGCACACCTATAGTCCCAGCTCCTTGGGAGGCTGAGGCAGGAGGATCATTTGAGACTCAGAGTTTTAGGTTGCAGTGAACTATCATGATGCCACTGTATGCTACCCAGGGGGGTGGGGGCGGGACAGAGTGAGACTCTGACTCAAATAAATAAATAAATAAATAAATAAATAAATAAAAGTTTATTCACTGTATTTAGGACACACAAATAGGTACTAAAATAATACATTGAATATCTGTGGTTTCAGAACCCTAATAAAAAATAAATATTGCCAACAAAACTAAATACCCCTTGGAACCCTCCCCAATATTCTTCCTGCCTTTCTCAGAAAAACACTGTCTTGAATTTAGTGATTTTTATTCCTATTCTTTTATTTATATTTTAAATAAAACTTGTATGAATCTCTAAGAAACATGAAGTATAGTTTTGCATGTTTTTCTTACATATATAGTCATATGTATTTTATAATTTTTTTCTCAATTATGTTTAATAGTGTGTAGGTCTAGTTCTTTCATTTTGTTATTGTGTGTATTCCATTTTCTGATGTTTGAATTTATCATAATCTATTCATTCTCCAGGTGATGGACATTTGCACTGATTCCAGATCTTGCTGTTAGGAATAATATTGTTATGAGTGTTTTTCTATATGTTTGATGGCATAGATGTTCAAGAACACTCAAGGGTATATACCAAGAAGCGGAATTGCCAGCTGAGGGAAGTTGTGCAACTTCAATTTTATGTTATTGTCAAATTGTTTTTCAAAGAGGTTCTACCAATTTACACATTCACCGGCAAAGTCTAAATATCCCTATAGCTCTATATCCTTGCCAACATATGATATCATAAGACCTTTTAAATTTTTTGCCAGTAAAATGAACGTGTTTGTGATTTTAATTTTAATTTTCATTATTACTAATGAGGTAGATCATTTTGTCATATCTATATTGGTTATTAAAACTTCTTCCGTGAATTTTCTGTTCACATCTTTGCTGCTCTCCCAGGTTATTTAACTTCTTAGTGCTTTATAATTTTTAGTGTTTTTTTAATTTTTTAATTTTAATTATTATGGATACATAATAGTTGTGCATATTTATGGGGTGTATATGGTGTTTTGATGCAGACACAATGTCTAATGATCAAATCAGAGTAATTGGGATATCCAAAACCTCAAGCATTTATCATTCCTTTGGGTTAGGAGCATTCCAATTCTATCTTTTCAGTTATTTTGAAATATACAATATTACATATTATGTCTTTTTTATTGGAGGGGGTGTTTATATGTGTTGCAAATATTCTTTTTTAGTTTTTAAATTGTCATTGCATAAGAGTGTATTTCTTAATAAACAAAAAATTTAATTATAATGTTATTGAAATTACTTCATATTTTTTGCTTGTTGTGTCCTAGTTAAGCAATTCTTTCTTACCTTAGTTTAACAAGGTATTTTTCTATATGCTCCCCGGGCTTTCCTCATTGCTAGGTGAACCTCATGGTGATACTTCCACGGAAGAAGAAAGCCCATCTCAAAGAGAGAGATGGCTGGAAACTCATTCTAAATTTGCTATGTCTATAAATCTTTTCCAAACAAATAAGCTACACCAAGAAAAAATGATTTCTTTTGGAAAAATCCTTCGTTTCCTATAAGATGCCTGTGGGATCTTGAATAACAGGAGTGCCCCATCCCGCCTACATATAATGCAGCTGAAAGGCAGCTGGAGAAGGCCCTGGGTGCAGGTTCAAACACCCACAAACCTATGCCTGAGTATGTTTTTTTTTTTTTTTTTTTTTTTTGAGGAGTTCTGGCTCTTTCATCCAGGCTGAAGTGCAGTGGTACAATCATAGCTCACTGCAGCCTTGAACTCCTGGGCTCACATGATCCTCCCGCCTCAGCTTCCGGAATAGCTGGGACTACAGGCATGTGCCACCGTGTTCACCTTTCCTGAGCATTTTATGCATCTTTTCTTAACCCCCGCCCCTCCACACACCCATGTCCAAGTTGGCAGCCTGATCCATGCTGTTGAGTGATCCACACTTGAGTGGCTGACAACTACCCCTCTGTGTGATTCTCAATTTGAAGCCAAAACACTAGTGCCTACTAACCCCACCTAAAATTAGGAACTTTCTCTCTCTCTCTCTCTCCCCCTCCCTCCCTCTCTCTCTCTCTCTCTCTCTTTCAAGTCAGAAATATTTTCATCTGCCAACCAGAAAAGTATTCTGAATATGAAATGTGTAAGGTAGCTGCTTTTATCCCTGACCTAATTTTTGAAATCATTTTAATTTAAGAACTTTTCTCCAGCATTATTCTTACAGCTGTTTGAGGCATTGGGGTAGTGAAATAAAGAAAGAAGTCATTTGGGCTACCAGGAACTAGCATGTACTGTCACCTAGTTTAAGTCTACCAACATAGGGGAGCAAGCTCTGGGCTGTGCCAGTCTCAAATGAGACTGTAGGACTTAGGCTCTTTGTTAAACTGCAATAAAATCTCCATTCTCCTCCCAGTCCCCTCTCCCTCTCCCATCACTGTAACGACTCATGTCTCATAACAAGTAATCAGATCCCCCGTTATCTCAGTCTACTCACTGCACCACCAGTCAGTATGTGAATGGCCCTGGTGCCTCTGGAGGTTTCCTGACACTTCAGCACGTGCCCTAGATCTCCAAAGACCAGCATTCTTGCATTTGCAAAGAACCCCCAAGTAGAGAGAGAGGCTGGAGTGAGTGTTCAGGGTGGTGTCAGTGGGAGGAACTAATCTGATGTGACAGTGAACGTTCTCTCCATGCAATGACACTCAGCATTTCAGTTTCTGTTTCTCTCATTTTTTAAAAAAAATTATACAAAATTGAGCAATATCCCAGTGACTTGTTTCATAATTCAAACAACTGATTTTATAAACTATCATATATCAAGCTATTCATATTTTTCCCTCTCAGACATCAGGATGAAGAAATTATACTGAGATTCTTTTGTGAGGATCATGCCCCTCTTTTTCCCTTTCCTCTTCCCCTATTCTATGCTTCTCTCTTTAATTTAATAGCTTCTATTGCAATAAGAAATGTGTTTGGGGTGGGTGGGGTTGTGATGGTTAAGCTTTTGTGTTGATTTGAGTGGGCCACAGGTGCCCAGGTTTTAGGTCAAATATTACTCTGGGTGTTTCTATAGGATTTTCTTGGAACAGATTAACATCTAAAAAGATGGAGTGAGTAAAGCAGATGGCCCTCCCTAATGTGGGTGGGCCTCATCCAATCGGTGGTCAAAATAGAACCAAAAGGCTGACCCCAGGGGAAGAGGGAATTTTTCCTGCCCAACAGTCTTTGAGCTGGGACATCAGGGTTTGTTTGTTTGTTTGTTTCCTCTGCTTTCACACTTGAACTGAAATATCAGCTCTTGTTGGGTCTTGGGCCTGCTGGCTTTCTGACTGAAACTTATAGGATCAGCTCTCCTGGGTCTCCAGCTTGTTGACTATAGATCTTGAGACCCGTCAGCCTCCAAAATCATGCGGGCCAATTTCTTATAATGCTCACACACACACACGCACACACACACCCTATTGGTTCTGTTTCTTGGTGGAACCCTGACTAATAAAGGACTGTTGTCACTCAAAGCTCAAAGTGAGATCATGGGGTCTTTTCAACCTTGAAGAAAGTCATACTTATTTTAAAGGCTGTTATACTTTTCAAAAAAGAAAGACCAAAAAATCTTTCAAAAGTCCTTCCCCTTTCATGCTGGCTATCCAAGGCAATTCATTTTATTTCGATCGTGCACTTTCCTTTGCTCTGTCTCAGCTTTAGAAAGGTGGATGTTCACCTCCCTGGGAGAGTCTTTGTCCAGCTCTGCAGAGCTTTGGCACCGTTAGTCTGATCTCTTCCTTTCTTATGAAAAGCAGCATGCACTGGCCATTGGGGAGGAGCTGGTCACAGGTAGAAAGGGCACACCAGCTACTCTTCCTCCAGAGAGAGTTGAGGGGAGTATTGCTCTCCAAAAAAGTGTATAAAGTCTCTATAACCAGGATCGTGACCAGGAAGTCTTCTGCCTGGCACAGAAACACTGTTTACACTCATTTGCATCTCTGCCATTGGATAAGACTGTGGTTTTCTCCCTGGAAGCAAGTCTGGACTCAATCCGCACAGGGAGAGCACGCAGCATGATGCTAGGTGAACGGTGAGGGTTTCAAGAGTGGGGGAGTGAATGGTGAATGGTGAGGCACTGAAGAACAATGAGATTGGATGGGAGCAGAGGGGAGAACTCCTGACAAACAGATTCTCACTGAGTCTGCTCAGTCCTTCAGCAAACCACCCCAGATGATGTCCTGTGTCAAGATGGAAGAACAGCATTTCAGCCCCAAAAGGGAACATTTGGGATCTCAGATATGGGCTGCATGACCAGGTCCGAGGCTGGTCCTTGCGCCTGATGTAGATCCTTTGGAGTTACATGCAGTTTTCATGAGCCAAGTCAACACCCAGAATCACAACCCGAGAGAAAACTTTTTGTGGATGATACAGTCTACTTAGATTTAAGGAAATTCTCACTCATTCTTTTCTGTAGTGTTTTTCCGGTGTTATTCATCAGGTCCTGGAGGGCCAAACCTTTGCAAACTGTGGTTTTAAAACTCAGAAAACACAATGATTTCTGGAGTCAGGGTGATCCAGAAAGGTCAACAAGTTGAGAAGGGGTCCCAAGAGTGGTTCTTCCTGAAGCAATTTCCTTCTCTTCACTTGAAACTTTCTGACTTTTCACCCTTTTATGGGTCTCAGATTCCAGGAAACCTAGTTTCAACAATCTGCACTCCACCTCTACTTTTTTACTTAAAGAAACAAAGAATGTGTTGCAGAATCTCCTATATATAAAGGAATCAACATCCTATTTAAAATAATGATTAAAATTCCAACCACAGATAAACTCAGGTCTTTGGATTTGATCTTGTAGGTGTCTCCTTCTCTCTGGGATCTCTTTCTCCCATTCACACTTCTGTCCCGCCCTTTCGTTGGCTCCAAGGAAATGTCACTTCCCCTATGTTGCTTTTAACCTCTGGCCCAACTATTGATGTTTTTAGAAACCTAACCTCTAAGTATATGAGACAACACCGAATTTCCAAAAAGATTTGGTAAAAGCTAAGGATGATAAAAAGAAAAGAAGCATAGAGAAGATACGAAATAAATTTAAGTCATTGAACTGTCATTCTTCATTCAATCCTTTATTCAATCAACAAGCATTTATTGAGCACCCACTAAGTGGCAGGATCAGAAGATACAATGATGAGCAGTTCGCAAGCTCCTGTCTTCATAGAACTTATAGTTTAGCAGCAGTTTGGGTTTATGTTACAGAGGTTGTGAATCTCTCACAGCACATTGCTTTTGAGGATCTAAATTCCTCTTCACCTCTGTACGCCTTTACAAGTCAAAATGAACAAAAAGTTCAAAAAGAAAATGCTATCCTGGGACTCGGAATCTTATCCTAAATACCCAAGAGCTTCTGACTCTGATTTTCCTCCGTGGCCTTCCCATGAGTTCTCACTCCTTTTCACTGTGCACAGCAAGGATTTAAATACTGGGGCTTTGCATGTCTGGGGAGAGAGAGAACTGTTCCACATGTTGGCTGCAAATTTGGAACTTTATCATTAACTTAATAGATACTTAGAATCAAGACCACTGGAAGTTAGTAAAGGGAATGTTAAGGTTCTCCGAAAGGAAGATTTGGGGTTGGAAAGAACAGGAGATAATTCAGTCTTGAGGGAAATAGGCAAAGCTAGACCTCAGATCCAGTTCTTCCTGTGGGATTTGTTTGTTCAGTGTGTGTGTGCATGTGCATGCATTATGGTAGATAAGACACTAACAGAGACCACACACACTTTCTTATTACATATGATGGGCTGACATTATAGATTTAAAGCCATATAAACTACGCTTTGTGGATGGAATCTGAAAAATGACTTCTTCATTTAGAGGTGCACACCTTCCTTGATCATGCTATCTACACAAGATTTTCTTTATGAATATCCAAGATGTTCTAGATATTCAAAACCATGAGAGAACTGAGAATTGGGAGCTAGGAGATGATTGAACTTGGAGCACTGAGACAAGTAAAGAAGGATTATTTCAGTTCATACTTCAACAAGACAATTCTCAGAGTAGCAATAAGAAGTTCTAGAAAGAATATCACCACTGAAAATGAAAACTGCAAGAACTGACTAATTACCTGAACCTACAGAACAGGTTATGATTTCCATCACCCAATATATGGGGAGTGGATGTTATTCTTGGCCAAATTACACGTGCCCTAAATAATTCCTTGGGGCCTCAGGGCAGGCCAATCTCCCTTTGTACAAACATGATGAAAGTGCACTGAATTTGCAATTTGAGCTATTACTAGTACCAAATGAGGCAGATTAATGAGGTATCTGCATCTGAGTGTTCAGCACTGATTTTTTTCATCCATTTCTCAATTATCTCTAACGGGTAGTTTAAGATGTATATTTTGTCACCTAATACCAGGCCAGAAAAGCTGTTCTATTGAGATGGTGCCAGAGGCATGTGCCAGAGCAGACTGCAGGTAACTCATGACATTCCCTTGGGTGAACTGCGGATGAGCAAACGTTGCATCAGAAATCATTGTTTTCTTCATTTTATTATATCTGTGTATTTTCACTTTTCAATATAGTGAATTTGACATGTCTTGGGAAATTTTTCAAAAACTTTCAAAAGAGAAATTGACAAACATCACTATCAAAGAGATGAGAAGTCTGGCGAGAGAATACACAGGCTTCTCCCTTGAGAGATGGTGAAGTAACTGCAGGTGTTTACTTGAGAGAAGAAAAAACTCAGGAGGCAGCAGCATGAACTTCATGATACAAAAAGGCCAGCGACGCAGAAGAGGGATCGGACTTAGTCTACATCAACTCAGAGTGCTGACCTCAGGCATGCATCTTATTATAAAAATCCAACTCTCTAATAAGCAGGGTTGTGCTGCTTGTTGGGCTAAACTAAGAGTCCCAGGGAAGCAGTGAGGCCCCGACACTGGAGATATTCAAGATGATGGATGACCTTGTGGGGTGGAATGTAATATAAGAGAGGAAAACTAGCAATGGTAATGAATTAACATCTATTCTGTGCTAAGACTGTTTCTATCTTGTACCATTTAAAACTTGCCTTAAAGAGGTGGGGGTTCCCTGTTTATGGATGAGTACGCGCAGGCCCAGGGAAACGAAGTCACTTGCCTGAAGTGATGCTGATAGAAAGTGATCGGCCAAGAGCAGAAACCGAGCTCCACTGGTCCTTCCAAAATATTTTGCTTCTGAAACAGAAACGAAAGATAAGAAGTTGCTCTATTTGTCTGCAACTAAGCTGCCTACTAAGTCACTCTCTAAGTCTAAACACTGAAGTCTTGTAATTACTGAGAGAGGACTCAGATTTAATGCTGGCCCTGATATTTTCTGGCTACGCAAGCTTTAGCAATTTCTTAATCTCTGTGCCTGTTTCTTTTACTTTAAAATGGGAGAATAGACATACTTACCTTATAATTAAATTGTAAAAAAAAAAGCAAAAAAACAAAAAACATAGCATGGTGCCTGGCACATGGTGTGCACTCAACAAATTTCAATAATTACTATTATTAAAAGTAATTTGGGGACTAAGAAAAAAAAATCTTCCAATACTTTTGAACAACACCTAATATCAAATAGGAAACACCTAATCATGGACCTACTTCTGCACTGTTTGGTCAAAATGTTTGTGTCTTCTCGTGAAGGCACTAGCCATGCCTCCTAGCAATTCTGTGCGCCCCCGCCCCAGCTCCCAGGGTCAGTCCCCTGCCCCTGCCTGCAACTTCAGAACAAATCCTGGCCAGCGTGGGCAGTCGAGCAACAGCATTGCCTCTGTTGGTGGCCATTCTGTTACAGCCGCGGGCTGCTGAGGTGGCTGCAGCCCTCAGCCTCTCCATCCAGCCTCCTTGCTGGAGCTGGGCCACGTCTGGTGCCAGCCCCACCCGGAGAAGTCCTGCTACTCTGTGCGGCTCTTTTTATCTCCCTTTCCTGGTGTTGAGCCTTGTCTTCTATGCTTGCTAATATGCACTAAAAAGGCTGCTACGGCAGGTTGGCCACCTTTAGACATGATAATATGGTCTCATGACTATCCTCCTTGGATGTTATAATGTGGCTTCTGGGCTAATGGCTTAGGATAGTGTGTTATGGCTTTCTAGTCTCCAGTTTTGAAGTTTCAGTGCAGTCTACTGACCACTGTCCCTGGGATTTGGTCCTAACAAGCAGATGATACCTGGGGTTTAACTCTGCCCATTTCTGGCTCGTTCTGTCCTCTCTCTTTGTTCCCCATCTTGTCGTTCCAGCAGGCCTCGTGGCAGAGCCTGTGTGACTCATGACAAGCTGCAAAATCTAAGACTTGAGCATACTGGCAAGTTTGATTATTTTTTCTGCAACTCCAACAAATGAATGGAACAATGGAGTTATCTCTCTGTAGGATACAGCTAGGAAATGCATTTCCCTAAAAAATGGAAATGTCAGTGCAAGATAAAGCATCTAGACTTTGTTCGATTCATCAAAATTCTCTCTTATTCTTTAATTTAGTGGCAGGACATGTCAGTTGTGACCAGTGTCTCCTGGATCAATATTAACACTTCTGCACTCTGTAAAAAGAGACTTACAGAGGCAAAATGTGACAATCCACAGCCTGTGGATCTCTTGTGGGGATGATTAAGATAGCTAATGAGGAGAATGTCATGATGTTGCACAAAGAGAGACTATACCCGGCTACCAGGGGCCCTCTAGTTTTCAGGACTGCCGGGAAATGAAGAGAAAAAAACACAGTTGATCATCACTGCTCTATGCCTTGAGTTATAATTTCAGCCTTGATTGAGAAGGCTTAAAGCATGATTTCTCTAACCTTGAAGCCTAAATAAATGTCTTTAGCTCTGTTTTTTTTTAAAACTTCCTTCTTCAAAGCATTCATTCAGGTGTCCTTGCGGACATGCAGTAGATGTCACAGAAGGGACACAAATCTGCATGCTGGTTGTTGGAATCCAGTTGTGCCAGCACATACCACACCGTGCTCTGCTCCGTTGCTGGGAGTGGCTCCTCTCGGGGTATTTAGAACTCCTCTGAGGAAGAGGTAAAAGAGGGATTGAAGATGAAGACCTGCCCTGAGCCTGGGCCTCTTTGACCAAGAGGATGAGAATAAACCCCTTTCTCTTAATTCCAGGCACAAAAGTAAACAAGAAGAAACTTTATCCTCCTGGAAAACAAGGCTTGGAAAACAAGTTTTGGTTAGGATTCGTCATTCAGGGTATCACCCAGGCATTTTCTTTCATAGTACCCTCAGTTCTGAATAAAGGCATCTCAAGTCCCCAGGGAGAAACTGAAAGACTGAATCAAATGCAAGAGGATTATTCCTGTTTTTTACTCTAAACATCTGAGCACAAAGCTGAGCTTGTGTCTGAGTCACAGCGGTGTATTCCCGGTGCAAGCGAGCCACTCACCATGTCAGAAGGACAGCATAGTAACTTTAGTGACTTTAGGAAAGCAAGTGAGTGTGTGGAAAGCAGATCATTAGAACAGAGGAGCCATAAAAATATCTCTGTGCTGGTGGTACGACATCAGCACAGAGGATGTGGAAGCCTGACCTAGGGCAAGAGGGAGGCCTTTGCTTCTTGAACTTTAACTCAGTTACTAATAAAAATGTGATATCATGTCACATTAGTTTAGTGGTGACCTATATTTATCAAAGGCCCATATTAAGTAATTCTGTGTATTAAGTGACCTTGCACTAAAACACCTTCAGGAGTACCAGTGGAGCAGGAAGATGTTAATTACTACAACGAGAAAGCGTGACTGTGCCAGATCATCTGCTGGAAACTCAGCTCCATTTGCTTTCTCCTGTGCTGTCTCCTATGGCTACAAGCCTGGGAGCTGCATTTTCCAACCAGCGGGGCTCTGGTTTAGATTCTGCCACCGAGAGAGACTCACATGAGGGATGGAAGGTGGAAGAGAAGAAGAAATCATATTATTGTTTTTGTGACAGATGCAGACAGATGCATTGGTTCCAGCAGATGGTGGAGGTTTGCCAGGGGTTCGGGGCATACTATAGTGAATCACTGTGATGCTGTGCACAGCTGAGGTAATCGGTGAAGGTTTCTGATTATTGACTTACATACTGATTTCCTAGAAGCTTGTAGAAGCTTTCCTATCACTCCTGCAGGTTATCCAATGATATCCTGGATTCTATATGAAACACCTTCCTGCTTGGAATCTTGCAGTGCTTTCCATTTTCCCAGCCAATTCCCATCAGGAAAGAGGATACTGCTGGGATGGGAGTGCCGGGGGTATGGTTTAGGAAGAAGCAGCCACTGGGAGGAAGAAAAGATACACGTGGGGGATTTCATCAAGTCTTCTGGGGATGCGGGGTTGGAGACTTGCATTTGATATGTACTCTTTCAATTAATTTGGGCCATTTGTCTGGAGAAACTGTCATCGTAGTCATGTAAATATAATTAGATCAACTGGTTTCCATCTTGCTTTGATCATTGTTCTTTGTTATAACATAGCTCTTGCCGCTCTTCCATCTTCACCTTTCTAAGAAATTATAATTATTTATATTCTATCTTCACTTGATGGTTTTCAATAATCACACGAGTTGCTGTTTTCCTGGAGTTTTCCAACTCTCTGAATCTATTTCATTTTTATTTTTTGCAGCTTTATTGAGGTATAATTGACAAATATCTGAATCTATTTTAAATTGCAGTGAGCAGAACTTACAACACAGAGACATAAAGCAGGTATTCAATCAAAGATGTGCTAAATCTAGATTTAATGGCAGAAGCTGTTGTTTTCAATCCTTCTCTTGACAATATCTCACATTTTACTGGCCTTTATGGCTGAAACAGCACATTGAGCTAATGTTGCTACAAAACACTCTATAATTCTGAGTCCCATGTCTCTCTCCTGATTGAAACTAATAGCTGTGAACTCACTCTTTAATGCGGTTTGGTCTGGGTTGTTGCTAGCCACAATACCTTCCACTCACCCACGGTGAAGCTCATTATTTCTTCTTCTTCAAGCTAGAACCATCTCCAGGGAAGTTAAAGTGTCCTGAAAACTCCAGGGCTTCCCTGAGACTTCTCTTCCCTAAGGCTGTGTGGCAGAGTGCAGGTGGCCTGTCTCAGTGGAGGCTCCTGCGCCCTGTGAGATGTGCCCACGTCTCTTAGCGCAGCAGGGGAGAAGATCAGCAAGGGCTGAATGAAGTCCTGTGCCGAACACAGTCCGATGTGCCAAAACGTCATAACGAGTCCATATTTTCCACTCAGGGAAGATGAATTTACTCAACTATGAATCTGCACTTTTGTGATATCTTATGAGAGAAGTGATTAAAATGATCTCCTTCACCTTTTCATGATAAAACTTCGACCACAATGGCAGGTGGCTAGAGTGGTGGACTGATAAGAATTAAAGTACATCGACATCAGGATATTTTTCTTTGGACCATTGTAACTTCCTAGAGCAATGGCCCTCCAATGTGTTGACAATGCTCCCCATAAGTACAATTATTTGAGCATTTTCTTCCAGGTGCATGTATTATTTTAACAGAATGTATATGTGTATAATGTGCTTCTATATTAGTATGCTGTGACTATTATAAAATAGACACCAATATGTAAATTTTAAAAGGCTAAGTTAAGATGAAATAAACCATTTTTAAAATATTTTCTTATCATGTTGGCTCTATGCTGTCATTAGCTAATACCTAAAAGCAAAATATAGACTCAGGGCTATAGATCATATTGTTTTTAAAGATATTTCAAATAATCTTCTGGATGATTTTGATTTTCTCTTCAGCTGATTCTTTTTGGATCTTATTTTATTGTCACTGCTTTGACTTCTTAATGTGAGTAACAAGGAGCTCAACTATGAGTGGAAATGTCTACATCTCTGTTTTATAGACATTTTCTTTTGCTTGCATGCAACATGGTACCTTTAATTTGTGTTTTTTTTTTTTTTTTTGCAGGAATTTTAAGTACCGTTTATCCATTATGGGAGAGCTAGTTTAGTTAAAACTAGATAAGTGATAAATCCATTAACTAGACACACAGAAATTGCAACGCATCATGATGTCCCTGAAGTAAACAAAGTGTGAGGCACTGCTGTCAGCTCTCTCTCCTTTGGGAACCCTGATGTTTCATCAGCTGAACCTGAGGTGAGACCCTCTGACATGTGGCTAAATAAAGACGCCGGTATCAACCTATATATTAAATATTAGTAAAGCCTCATTCTTGTTTTTTTTTTTCTTTTGGGAGAAAATACAGAAATAGAAGTCCTAATGCTTTCTATCCATGTTATCATAGATGATCTTGAGCATCCCCTGAGTGGGCACAACATATTTTGGAAACCGCTGGTAAAGAGCACTGTTTCCCACCAGATGGTGCATGCACCAACAGGACAATATTGTTTTGTCTTCCAGCAGTTCTCAACTAGGTCCACTGCCCCTTTCTAGGTTTTCAGCCGTGGCTGTGCCTTTTCTCCTTTCCTCCATCATATCCGCTGTGAAATGTGTTTTGGGCTGAAGTTTGTAATGCACCTGTGGCCCAGCGTTCTGTCTGGAAAATTGATCTCCTTTTAAGATTGTATCTTTGGAAAATCAGAACCTAAAGGGCTGTTTTGACTTCTCTACTAACAATTTATTATCCTTCCATAGAGGAAGGAATGAGAAAGAGGAGGCAGAACATGCGCCTCTGGGTTCAGCCAGCCAGTTAAGAAACAGAGACCTGGTACCGAGCTGGCTGGACTGTCTTGTTCTCAGGGCGGGGGCGGAGTGAGGGAATGAACGAGCCTGAATCCCAGTTCCCTGGAGCACTAAGAAGCTCACAGCCACAACTTCAGAGTGTCTGAAACTCCTCACAGTCCTCCCTCATGAGCCAACCACAAGGACAGCACCCACGATGACAGATGGGTAACGCTCCTTTTCAGAAATCTTTCTCTTCAGGTCACCAGTCTTCCCATTTCTATCTTCAGCTTTACACAGAGATCTTGGAGACCTAAAGAAAGTTAAGTGGAAGCCAAAATTGGCATTTAATTTATATGTCTTAGGTGCTTGGAAGTGTCTCTAAATGCATGAGTTTTATTTATCCATGAAAACAGATTTAAAAGTTTATATCGAGGGCAGTGAACAGTTAAAGAAGGTTTGTGCACATGGGCTTGGCATAATCAGACTTATGTTTATAAATGACAACTCCGGCCTTAGCTTTAGCTTTCTTGGGAGAATGCCAAATGGTTAGAGTTAATTCATCTGAAACACTCGCTTTTTTTTTTTTTTTTTTTAGGTTCTTGCATCCTTGTGTTTAATTAAGTGCCCCTTTGAAAGTGCAATGTCTTTGGTGAGTAGTTCCAGTTTCTGTACAGCATTTGGTGCTATTGGCTGCCCACTTCTAGGCCTGAGGGAATCACACGGTCCTACACCGTGGGGCTACACAGAAGCCCCCTAAGATGTAAGAGCTCAAGTTGAGATTCTGTGAATACATACTGAGTGCCCAGGTTTCTGGAGCCTTCACTACCATACACCATCTTTTATTTCCAAAGGAAATAGGCTGTGCTTTTTTTTCTACAACATTGGTATCAGCCCTCTCAGTAATAGACTTAGGAATAAGTCCTCACAGCAAACAAGGGCCTCCGTGTGTGACAAGGAGGGAAATGCGGCCGGGAAACATATTTCAGTTCCAAGAGTTTACCATCAACAATCGCAAGGGTGAAAATGAACTGAACAATTTGAAAGAGCCTGTCACTGTTATTTCAATGCATGGATTTTGGTAGATATAAATTCAGCAGTTCACTTGTGAATAGCCCTAGCTAGATTGATATCTCCCTTGGCCAGCAAAACAATCAAAGAGAGAAGAAGCAGAAAGAAAGAAAAGAGGGAGAGGACGGGGAGAACGGGAAGCGTATTTTCTGATTCTCTGTGATGTGCCAAACCCTGTGGTGGGCACTTTCTCATATGCTTTGTGCTTATTCCCTGCGATAGCCCAGTGACATTGATATTCATGTCTTACCAATTTTAGATAAATGTGATCATATTAATCAAAAGTGAAGAAGCCGGAAAGGTTTCGTTGGAATCATGCATTAGTACAGGTGTCAATTTAAAATGATCCAGAAAGATAAAATTCCATTTTCCCTTTTTAGCCTTCAGAGAAAAACTCTTTCTTTGTCTTATGACAGTCCAGATGATTTATTCCTTCCTCTTGGACGTTTTTTCTGTTGTCTTCCCCAAAATGTATCCTGGTCTGCTTAATGATACGGTTCACAGGCTGCAAGCCTGAGCCACCTTCTCTCAAAGAAAGCGAGGCTCCTCCCGTGAGCAGTCTCTTCAGGTACACAGGCTCCCCAGAATGCCCGCCTTTCTCCTCCTCCTGCCTTTCTCTCCCTTTCCTTTCTGGTCAAATGTGAGTTTCAATCCAAGCAACAAGGGCAAATCCAAGCACCAAAGCTAAAGAGTAAAGCACCAGAGGCTTTCTGTCATGGCACCTCCAGCCCTCTCTGGCCACACACCCTGGTCTCCAACTACACCGAGCTCCTGGGAAGTCCTTATGCCTCCACCCTCTTCTCGTGATGCTCCGGACTGCTGAGATCCTTCACCCCACTGTTTACCCAAGGAAAATCCCCTCGCCATCATGGTGGCTCAGGTGTGGGCTCCTTGGAGGCCTCCCCGTATCCCCCAGGGGAGTTAACATGACTATATCTGAGTAGCACTTAGATCTTGTTCCCTAGCTCCACTTCTGTTGTATTGTATGGTAGCTATTCATGCACATGCTTGCAAACTATGAGCTATCAGAGGGTAAGGTGCATGTCACGTCTCCAAATCTTGGGCCTAGAGTGCTCATTAGCATTGCCGCAATGTCCCAGTGAATGGGTGAATGAAAGGGGCCACTGGCAACGGAGCAGAAAGTACGTGCAGGTGAAACAGCAGCCCAGAGTCCAGTGCCTCTGGACACCCTCAGAGGAAGACTTGCATTGGTGACCTGGCTGTTGCTAGGGTAACTCTGAGCCGTCTGTTATCATTCTCTGGGTAGCAGCAGAAGACGGACATAAAATCCATTCTGTGGAACAGCAAACAGCTATAGGTGTCTTGAGGCTTCGCTACCTCAGACCCTTGACATACATCTGACATTTTGCACAACCACGTCACTGTCACAAACACCCAAACTCCCCACTTGTCTTTGAAACTCATTTTCTATTCTAAATTTTTCTCCACAATTATGCTGACATGTAGCTTTGAATTCCAATGAATGCTCCTAAACAGAGAGAGGATGGGAAGCTTTCGAGCATTTAATTTAGGAACACATGATGGAGAATTGCCCTTTAGACAAATGAGCTTCTAACAACTGTGGGAAGGCAAGGTTAGGCAGTGCAAACTTTACACAGCAGGCTGTCAATAAGTGTTCATTTGTCTTCTCTTGTCCCCAAGAGGTCTGGGATAATAGAACCCAAACTTAGCTGTTCCAACAGGTGTCAATGTGGTTACCTCTGGTGGCAGCAGAAAGCAATTGCTGGAATCTTAGGAGCTCTGGATATCTGCAGTGCACTCTCTGAAGAGGAGTGTTTTTACTCCAGAGTCATGAAATTAGCCCAAAGTGAGCCAATTGCTAAAGGAAACAAGAAGTCAGTGTTGCTCACCTTATGGTTTCTGGCTGGTTTCGCCATGAGAAGGAAGCAAACCCTTGTAGGAAAGACGAGAATCCTAAAAGAAATGCCCGCTGGCAGGTTTTGACCGGCATTGTACTGCAGGATGGGACTGAGGCCTTTGTGTCACTCAGGACACAGGCACAGGGCCCAGGTGTGTCCCGACCGCCTCTGACAGGCATGCTACAAGGAGGAGCTGGCACTGACTGTTTACAGCTTATATTAGTGCTAAGCACTCCATGTGCTTTTACTCATCCAATGACCCACCTCCACAGCCAGGGAAATAAAAGCCCAATGTCACATGCACTTTCACTGCGGCATTGCACTGGCTCCAGTGCAAAGGTATTTTCCTTCCTCATGGGCCCCAAAGATCCATCTGTGGTTCTTGTTTTGGCTCACTGTAGGAGAAGCTACCCTCTAGTCTGAATATCTCTGTGTGACAACATTCTGGCCCACTCTGCCTAAGTCTGGGGCCAAGCACTGCAGAGATCTCTGTGGCTACTTCTAGTTCTTTATAGCCCACGGTCTGCCTATGACGGTGAGAAGCGGATCCTAGAGGAACCGTCTGTGCTGTCCAGGACTGGCCTTATCTTTTGTTAACATAGGTGTTACAGAATGAATACATGTGTCTCCCTCACCGAAATTCATATGTTGAAATCCTCATCCTCAGTATGATGGCATTAACAGGTGAGGCGTTTGGGAGGCGATTGGGTCATTAGAGTGGAGCCCTCAGATTGGGATCAGTGCCTTTCTGAAAGAGGCCGCAGACAGCTCCCTTTCTCTTTCCATCGTGTGAGGACACAGCAAGAAGAGAACTGTGAACCCGGAACCTGGCCTTCACCAGACACCAAATTTCAGTTCCCAGCTTCCAGAACTGTGAGAAACTAATGTTTGTTTTCAAACCACCCAGGCTAGGGTATTTTTGTTAGAGCATTCTGAACAGACTGAAATAAGAAGCATCAATAACAGATTCCATGCAGCACGGGTGCCTGATATTTGGATATCATAGATCAATAGATGCTTCTGTGCCCTCTAAAATATATGCTCCCTTAATCGGGAGCAAGAATCAGGAACCGGGATACGGTAAAGACAGCTGCCCTGGAAAAATGTCCCCCCAACAATGCCTTGTCTCCCTGCACCTGTGCACTGTAGAGTTAGATCCTCAACCAGGCAGGTGTGTGCAGAAGTCCCTCTTACACCACAGATCGTATCACACCAGCCGTGTCATGCTATACACATGAGGAAGAAGGTCAGTGATGAAGTCCTGGGAGAAAAATACAAATGGATCTCAGGAATCCACAAAAACTCTGAATTTTTATGCAAAGTGTTCCGTCTATATGAATATCTTCATTTTTATTCATGAGGAAAAATTTCCATAGCTTTTATCAATTTCTCAAAGGGTTTTGAAGCACAAAGTGGGTAGCAACCAGGAGTCTGAAGGTAATTCAGCTCCCATAAGCACATTTGGACATGTCGGCTTCTCATTGTTTGGTAGTTTACATGGTTTTCCAGTCGTCCCTGTCCTCAGGGGTTAGGAAGCCCAGGCCATTTTGTTTTGCTTTGTTTCATCCTTCTCTTGCTTCACTTGAATTCCTCTTTCCTCACTGGCTATGTCCCTCTCCAGGCTTTCTGTTTATCTGTGTGCAAACACACCTGCTGGCCCAAATTATCACTCAGCAGAAATGTTGGATTTCTCATTCCAGAAGTATTAATGGCAACAGGGCCTGTGTGCTTTATCTCGCCTGTGTCCCAAGAACATGAGACACCTCCAACAAGGCAGATTTTCTTTTTAAATAAAGCAATCTCACACTTGTCATATTCCTCCCTGACAGAATGGCTTGTCCTCCCCAGCTTCCGTGCCCCTCGCACTCTGGAAGACATTTGCCGCCAGGGCCAGGGAGAAGATGCCTGCAGCGGGGGCAGCCGTGTGAGTCCACACTTCACTCTGGGCCTTTGTCACCCTGGGAAACTTACAGCAGGTCTCTGAGCACAATACATGGGTAAATGGAAAGATAAAGGCTTTACTAAGTCTCCTCATCAATGTAGCCAGAATCCTGGGCACAAAATAGCTGGTTTTCTTTTTTCTATTTTTGCTGCAGTCCAAGCTTTTTGTGCAATGTCTGTTGCAGACCAGAGTAGAACTGTCCCTATTAGTGCAGCAGCACCCACAGGTGGCAAGGCACAGTCACCCCTTCCCCATGGTTAATTACGGAAGAAGCAATTAGCCCTACACTGAGACACTGTGGTATAGTTTTCGGGTTTACAACAAAGCTTTAGTGTTTGATCATCACAACACCACCGTCAGGTGGGCAGCGAAGGAATGATTAGTGCCATGTTACACAGGCAAAGACATCTTCAAAGAGGTTAAAGTCACCCCGAAAGCTAATAGCTATGAAAGACCGGACCCTGGAGGAGTTGCAGTTGTTTTTTTCTTTAATTTTTTAAATCAAATTTCAGTGATTATTCCATGGTATGACACTATGTCTGAAATGTGAGAGTACACAAATTCAGCTGTAATGAACCTACAATCACACCTTGACCAGAAGTCTTAATTTAGTGTGTCAATTTTAATTACAGGAAGGCAGAATCACCAGGGAGTCCTGGGTGATGCAATTTTAGGGTAGTTATGTAACCACGACGACCATTAGCCTCCTGTAAGATCTGTGCTTTTCTGAAGTCACAAATGGTCAAAGTCGTTCCATATTCTCCTCTATGTCTCTGGAATGGCACAAAGGGGGACTACGCAGCAGTGCTCCGATGAACCCGTGGGCCTCCACCTGCAAGTCCCAGCGCCCCCAGCTCCTCGGAGCACAGTCTGCGTCGTGCTCCCAACACCCCCGACTCACCAGTCATCTTTCCCTTCCTCCTTAACCCCCTCCCCGCTTCTTTGCATGCTTAGTCACTTAAATCTTCTTGTAAGTACTCGCACTTCTCTCCCAAATATCCACCCAAAGGTTAACACCAAGGTAGAAAGGAGTGAAAAAATGGAGAAGATAATCGTACACCCTTTCTGGTGGGCTGTGTGTTTACCCTGCAGACCAGTGACATCGCAGGACACACTGAAACAAAGAAAAATAAATCTTTACACACTCATTAAAATATTCCAGCTCTCCTTCTTCTCCGTCTCAAATATTTCCCAGTTTTCTGTGACAAATCTTATTAAATCATTGGATTCAGACAACTCAATTTAGATTGTGCTGAGAGAGAATCGTTTACTGCAATATAAGCGTATTTCATGATTAGTCATATCATGTTTTACGGATCCTTGCCTCTTCTCTATGCTAATAAAAACGGCAGCCCTGCTCAGTCCTCAGCACGGCAGGGACCTCGGTTCCCCAGCCCTTCCGACTTCTCCAATCCCTCTGCTAATGATTCTACGAGAAACTTCAGCTCCTGGGGCAAGGGCCCCGCTGCCCTGCCACAGCAAACTGCTGGCTATTAATAATCTTGTTCTTATTTTTTATTTTATTTTAACCAAAGTTCATACATTATTCAGATTTTCTTAGTTTTCACCTACTGTCCTTTTTCTGCTCTGGTGTCCTGTCCAGGATAGCACGTCACACAGTTGTCATGCCTCCATAGGATCCTTTTGGCTCAGACAGTTTCTCAGTCTTTCTTTGTCTTTGATGGCCTTGACATTCCCTCTGTTCAGATCTTCCCCCCCAGTCTTTTTCATTGTGGTAAAATACATGTAACATAAAATTGATCATCTTAACCATTTTAAGAGTACAGCTCAGTGGTACAATCATAACACAATAATACATAATACAATCATAATGTTGTGCAGCCATCATCACCATCCCTCTCGTAACTCTTTTCATCTTGTCATTCTGAAACTCTGTACGCGTTAAATGATAATTCCCCCTTCCCTTCTACCTGCGTCCCCTGGAAACCACCATTCTACTTTCTGTCTCTGTAATTTTGACTAAGTACCTCATATAAGTGGAATTGATAGGTTCATTCTTGACCTTGAACAGGAAGAGGAAGTGAGCAAATAAACCAATATTATGACACGTAGAGAAAGCCTGTGTGCTGGGGCCTTAACAGAAAAAACAGGAAGGACCTGTCAAGCCTTGCCGCAGAGGGAGGAGCTGGTGGCTGGACTCCGGCACATGTGGAGAGAGAGACTTGAGGGCAGAGAGAGGGACCAAGGACTACTCTTAAAAATTCACAGAAAAAAGAGAAAATCAAAATGACCAAGAAATATACAAAAGATGCACAATTTCGCTGGTAGTTAGAGAAATTAAAATTAGAAGCACGTATAAACTCCATCCCCACCAGCAAATTGACAAAAAATTTTTTAAAGTTTGATAATTCCAAGTAATGAAGAAGGTGTGGAGACATGGAGACACGTATACACTGTTCATAGGAATATAAACTGGGCGCAACCACCTTAGAAACTACGTGGAAATATCTAGCAACACTGAAGATCCAGATACTCTACCACCCAGTGACTCCATGCCAGCATATATTAATATACTCTACAGACCGTCTTGAAATTATGTTCCAAGGAACTGTATGTAAAAATGTTCATAGTAGAATTCATTGTAATAGGAAGGAAAAAAATAAAAACCCTTTGAAACTACCTAAATGTCAAACAGGAGAATAGATAAATAAATTGTAATATATTTACATAATGAAATACCATATGGTTGAAAAAATCAACATGAATAAATAAATCTTACAAATCTAGTATTGAAGAAAAAAAGCAAATGACAGAAGACTATTTGCAGTATAATACAATCTACATGAAGCTGAAAAACATGGAAATAAATAGCATATATTCTCTGGGGTACTTACATGGGCAGTAACATAAAGAAATTTATGGATGTGATAACAGTAAGTCCATATGCTGGGCACCTTTTAGAGGGATGACCTCCAAATAATACAATTGGCAAAGAGTATACAGGGCCTCAGTATTTTTCCATTTCTTATGCTGGGTGTGCTGTGCATGTGTGTTTACTGTATTTTTCCTTATAGTTTCATATGCCTAAAATCTTTTATTATTTCTTATTTTAAAAATTCCTGTCCCTGGCTACATATTGGACCCCACTAGATTGACCACAGATTTACTCGCAGGACTCAGCTGGGTTCCGGAACTTGGAATGGTATCCCTGACACTGGTGGGAAGGGAATTGATGATGTCACTGCCAGTGGAAGCCAGACGAGAAGTTCTAACAGTTAAGGGGATGTGCCACATCGATCTGCCAAATATAAGGTCAACAATTCCTATTGACAGAATGAAAAAGTCATGATTATAAAAGGAAAAAAAGACAGTATACTCGGAGGATGGTTGAATGCCATTTCTGAAAGCTCTAGAACTCTCCTATAAAAGGGGAAGTCATTCTAATATAGAAATGAGTTTTCTGCATGGGTGTTTGGGTTCAATTTGCCACTTAGGCCCCAGTGACAGGGGCCACACCTAGAAAGCACAGCGTGATCCTCCTGACTAACAGGCCCAGCTCTCCGTGTAAGAGGACGGAGAGTGGGAGGGCAGGATGCCAGTCTCCAAATGAGCAACTGGAAGTGTTCATTTCTCCACTGCTGCCCCTGGTAAGGAGAAATGCTGATTGCATTTCTGGGGCATTACTGGTCCCGAAACACAGGTATATATAGGCCCAGGACAGGACTCTCTCTCTCTGGACAAGCTGCTCTTCTGCCAGCTTTGAGGTTCTCACCTAGGAATGAGCTGGTATATCTACAACAACATAAGCAAATGCTGGATGAAGGAAATGCACAAGGGGTTAAGTCAAGGAAAGAGGACGAAGGTGGAGAAGGGATATGATGGGGGAGTCTACAGAGTGATAGACACCCATCTGCCTGGTGAAACAAAGTAGAGAAAAGTGTGATCACCGAGAGGTGCATATGGAAAAGATGGCAGCAGATCGTGGAAAGCTACACGTGGCCCTGGAAGGCCAAGACAAGGAGTGTGAACTTTGTTTTATGTGTAGTGGTGGGTATGGAAAACTGGAAGCTATAATTAAGAGGCACTATAATGAGCAGCCAGAACTTAGATCTCCCTATGCTGCATCTTTCACTGTATTTTCCTATGTAATTTATTTCATCTTAATTTGTTTTTACACATGTCATCAAACATAAGCATGGAACAAGTGAGCAAGCCCTAGGAGTCTGCAAAGAGAGCAAGCCCTTCCTTGACACCCAGCCAGAAGGTCACAGAAGCAGCTGTGAGGACAGAAAGCAAACTCACTTCCCCACAGAAGGACATCTGTTGATGAGTTGGATAAGGCTTGGACAAACGACTTCCAACTATAAAAGGTGTTGATCTGAAATGAAATGAGTCGCCATATCATTGGAGGTTTTCCAGTCCTGGCTAATTAACTCTCAAAAGGCTTAGAAAGACGTCAACTGAAGAGCAAAGTGACCTTCTGTTGTCTTATGCTTTCAAAGAAGCAAGCGCATTGCCGCTGTCGAGAGTTGATACCCACCATGCCAAGGTGCTCTGGAGAGGTGGCATGTTTCCCACCCCACAGTGCTGGAGGAAAAGAAAACACAAAAATTTAGTCCTTTAAGTGTTTTGATCAATATCTTAGTGCAAACATTCTTAAGAAGATATTGAATACCGTCTTGCCTCATCTTTGGTTAGAAACAGGAGCAAGGTTCCTCTTAGTTTGGGGTAGTTTTAGGGAAGGTAAGAGTAGAGAGACCTTAAAATTCTTAACTATAAACTTCATGTGACTGATTTCCCTTGGAAAATCTCTGGTTTTGAATCTTAGCAAAAATGGACCACTTTGACACACAAGAGTAGAAGCTTTGGCACAAACTGCACGAGTTCGCAGTGTGGTTCTTTTATCCTCTAATTGTAATCCCAGACAAATCATTTCCCCCCTTTATGACTCAGTTTCTTCATCTGTGAAATGGGGAAAGTAGTCTACCTCCTTAGGACCGAAGTGAGGATGAAATGAGAAAATACATATAAAGCACTATTCAGTGAGTATCTCCAAACATACCCATTATCTAAATCATTAGTGCTCAAAGTATGTGTGTGTATGTGTGTGTGTGTGTGTGTGTGTGTTTGTGTGTGTGCTCAGAGTGAGAAAGACAAATGGCTCCATTTCACACCACAAAGCAAACAATTTATTAGCACCTGCCCACAGACATATCTGTTCTCCCTCAAATTCTCTTTTGGATGCTGGTGTTTGGGACTCCAGCCACTGACACCCCAGTCCTTGCAAATTCTTAATTCTCATGCAGCTTTGAGCTTCATGCTGTGATCCTCACTATTCTACCTCTCCCTTTTCTTATTTCAAGAGGCTTATTTCAAGCTCTGTCCTAGCTCCCCCAGTTTGTAGAGCCCATACTCATGGCTTCCACTGACCTCTATAGAAATAAGAGGAAATTAAAATAACACATTCTTTGCCTTTCTTTTTTCCTACTAGGAAGCTGGTAGAATTTGGACGTTGCCCAGCTGCCTTGTTAAATGTTTTGTTTTCAACCACCTGTCAGTCACCTACTTATTTTTAAGCACTTATTGTTTACCACTATTTGCTTTTTAGTAATTTCGCTTATTTTTTATGTTATTGTCATTATCTCATTTTCTTTGTGATTTAATATTTTTACATTTACAATACTTCGCCATACTATTGATTTTAAAATATTGTTTTATTTGTCTTGTGCATGTTTGCTTTTTTTCTCCTTTGGTGAGAGTATCGATTATAACTTGAATCAGGGCTTCCAGAATTAGCACAAAAGCAATCCATGATTTTTGTTGTTGTTTCAGTTTTTGTTTTTAATATTTTTCTCTCTTAAATGCATTTTCTGTTGGTTGGTTGGTTGGTTGGTTGGTTTTTTAAGAACCATGACACAGAAAGAAAGTGTCAAAATTGAATTTGTCCTCGTTCACTATTAGAATAGAAAACAAACAGCTATCATATTTATTAGCCAAACCTGAACACTCTGGACATTTTGGAATCCCTTTTCCCTTTTAATTAACTTTGTAAATCAACATAAATGCAATTCTGAACATCTTTTCTATTTTTCTTTTTAAATTTTAATTAATAGTTCTCCTTTATGCCATTTCATAATTTTAGTGCTTGTCAACATGTTTTTCATTAGTATATTGTTTGATCTAGTCTTTTCTTTACATTTGTTCGTAATTTATAAAAACTGTTCTATTTAATTTAAGCAAGCTTAATTTACTTTCTGTGCAAATATTTAATGTTCTCTTTGTGTAAATACTTCTCCTTTTATTTCTGTTTTGGCCCATCTTAACTCTTTATTCTTTTAAATCTCCTAATCTTTGCATTTTAGTTTTGTTTTCTCTTATTTTTTCTTACTTTATTTTTAATTTTAATACATTTTCATTATATATTTGCCTTTTCATGTTATTTTTACATTATATATTTATGCATTTAGATCATTTTATTCATTTGTATATTAGTAACTTAAAAGAAATTATTTTAAATTCCTACATACCTAAAATATCATGATATATTTATATGTACTGTATGTGTTTTATATATCTATGTTTATATATGAATATATAGTATAAACTATAATACATATTTTATAAATGAATAAAATATAATATGATAAAATATGTTGGGTTTCCCACTCGCTCTGACCATATAAGATCTATTTTACTATGTTTCCTTTTTATTTTAAACCTTGGAGTATTTATTGAATTATTTCAGTTTTACTCAATTTTATTTTTAATGGTATTCTATTTTTGCATATATTTCTTTCTAAAAGACCCAAATATGGCACATATTGGCATACGTGTAATACAAGATATACAAAGAGAAAAACAGTGTATGGGCTGTGAGCTCTCTGCTCAGATAACCCCTGTTGACACATGCTCACGCAGTACATATACCATCGAACATTCGAACAATACAGAAAATTAGAAAATTAAAAATAAAAGCATCCTCTGTCCATTTCCAACCTCTTGCAAGTGCTTACCACTCTTATATCCCTTAAACTCATTATTAATATTGGGTTTTATATCCTTCCAGATGCCCTTTTGGACAAATGCAGATATAAAGACAAAGACAAAATTTCTTTTTTACTTGAATTTGATGGAAAAGAAAGTATGCTAATGGAAAACCAAAGGACTTGCCAAACTTCGAACAAGTATTTCTTCACTAGGAAGATATTATTTTACAAAAACTTCCTTTTTGGCTTAAGAAATAACATAGGAAAAAAGTGAAGAAGCTGGAGTCATTACTCATTTGTTACTATCATGTTTAAATTTGGGTCAGTAGTGTTTGTTTTCCTATTATCGAAGACAAATCAGCCCCCATACACTTTTTCCAAAGCCCCTCCCAAGTTCCATACATTGTATCCTTGGTCTTATTTTGTGGTGGCTTATCACACTTACATCTCTGCAATGGTTCTTATTCTCATAGATAGCCCTGGACACCTACTGTCTTCGAGCCAATGTTCCTCATGGTTTTTTTGGCCAAAATTCCTCAGTTCCTTCATTTTTATGCCTCTATAAATTGGGGTCCAACTTTTGTCTTGATTTCTTTCTCTTAAAAATTATCATCTCTATTTCATTTTATTTGTTACTAAAAGGTTTCTTTCTTTCTTTTTTAATTTTATTTTTTTTTTTACTTTTTCTCATTTCTTGGCTAATTAAATAACACATCGAAAGAGTTGATAGAAGATGGGAATAAGAACGTACCATGTCCTTAAAAAAACTGGGCACAACTGTTTTCTTCCAGAGATGGCTATTGCAACATCGCTATATTGTCACAATTTATAGCAGTAGATGATTTGATCATGCCGTGAGGCAAAACATAACTCCAAAAGTAAAGCTTATTCAGCAGAAAAGCATGTTATCGGTTGAATCAAGTACTAGAGCATTAGCATAATATCCCAAAAGATGCCTCTGTGTGTGTGTGTGTGTGTGTGTGTGTGTGTGTATCTATGTGTGTGTATAATACTCAGTTATTTCTCCCCGTAGTTGTAAGAGCCGTGGAGAACTGACCAGGCCTCAGATCATGCTGCAAAGGACATGCAGAACGAAGACAGCTACCTTTTGGGAAGATCACTCTCATAGACAAAAGTAGAACCCTTCATAGGTAAAAAGGCTTAGAATACGATAGCCCTGCAAATTGGACCCCGACCTGTTCCCTGACTCTGGGTCCCAGTACCACACTAAACATCATCTGTTGACAGGAATGACAGATTTTTGATAACAGAATCTTGGGTCCCCTTAACCCATATTCCAAAGAATTTTATTTTATTTTAGGTCACAGTGGAGTCCATTTAAAATAAGTTTCATAGAAAAAAAAAACAATAATAATAAAACAAGCTAATAAAACCCCAATTGATCAATATCTGTTTAATTATATTCTACTTATATCTAATATATAAGACATATGCAGAGAGAAAAACTTATATACAGGGTCCAAGTCACAAAGGGTTATAGTTCTCTCAAGTATTTAATTGTCAAGGCATGTTTGGCTGGATTACAGTGAAAAAATAAAGAAAGTAACTTAGAATGCTGCTAGTGAGATGAAGTAGTCAGATACTCTGGTCCTAGCAGCTTATATTAAGAATTTTGGGCTGGGCGTGGTGGCTCACGCCTGTAATCCTTGCACGCTGGGAGGCCTAGGTGGGCGGATTGTGTGAGCTCAGGAGTTTGAGACCAGCCTGAGCAAGAGCGAGACCCCGTCTCTACTAAAAATAGAAAGAAATTAATCGGACAACTAAAAATATATAGAAAAAATTAGCCGGGCATGGTGGCACATGCCTGTAGTCCCAGCTACTCGAGAGGCTGAGGCAGGAGGATCGCTTGAGCCCAGGAGTTTGAGGTTGCTGTGAGCTAGGCTGACGCCACGGCACTCACTCTAGCCCGGGCAAAAGAGTGAGACTTTGTCCCCCCCCACCCGCCCCCCAAAAAAAGAATTTTGTGTTTTTAAAAATCAACTCAAAAAAGATTAAAGACTTGAAACTGTACAAGTACTAGAAGGAAGCATGGGGAAAAACTATACATTTGTCTGGGCAATATTTCTTTTCGATTTGACCCCAAAAACACAGGTAACAAAAGCAAAACTGGACAAAATAGGATTATATCAAAATAGAAAGCTTCTGTGCAACAAAGGAAATAATTAACAGAGCGAAGAGACAAATCCTTATGGATTGGGAGAAAATATCTGATAAGGAATTAGTATGCAAAATATATAAGGAAGTCAAACAACTATAGAAAATAAACAAAGAATTCAATTAAGAAATAGGCAAGGGACTTAAATAGACATTTCTCAAAAGACAAGCAAATAGTTAACAGATATGAGAAAAAATGCTCAACATCAGACATCATTAGGGAGATGCAATGAAGTATCACCTCATAACTGTTAGAATGACTATTATCGAAAAGATAAAAGGTAGTGGAGAAAATGGAAACTTTGCACACTGTTGGTGGGAATGTAAATTATTATAGTCATTATAGAAAAGAGTATGGGGATTCCTCAAAAAACCAAAAAACAAAAATAGAATTATGATGTGATCCAGCAATCTTACTTCTGGGTATTTACCTGAAAAATTTGAAATCAGTATGTCGAAGAGATATCTGCACTTCCATGTTCACTGCAGCCCTATTTACCGCAGCCAAGATGTTGAGTCAACCTAAATGTCCATCAGGAGATGAACGGGTAAAGAAAATGTGGTATATATACACAATGGAATCCTGTTCAGCCTTATAAAAAGGATGAAATTCTGTCATCTGTGACAATGTGAATGAGATTGGAGGATGTTATGTTACATGAAATAAGCCAAATAGAAAGACAAATATCATAAGTTCTCACTTACATGGAACGTAGAATAATTAAACTATAGAAGCAGAGAGTAGAATGGTGGTTACTAGAGGCTGAGGGGTGGGGAATGGGGAAATGATGGCTCAAAGGTACAAAGCCTCAATTACATAGGAGGAGTAAGTTTAGTTTTTACTAGCTCAATTGCACAGTGTGGTGAATATAGCTGATAATTGAGTACTGTACATTTCAATATTGCCATGAGAGTAAATTTCAAATGTTCTCATCACAAAAAATGTTAAATATTCAAGATGATGGATATGGTAATTAGTTTGATTTGTTCATCCCACATTGTATTCAGAAATCATAACATCATTTTGTGCTGCATAAATATATACAACTATAATTTGTCAATATGTAATGAAAATAGTGAAAAGAGTGACTAAAACAAAGAATTTTGGGCAGGCCGGGTGGCTCACGCCTATAATCCTAGCACTCTGGGAGGCCGTGGAGGAGGGATTGCTTGAGCTCAGGACTTGAGACCAGCCTGAGCAAGAGCAAGATCCCATCTCTACTAAAAATAGAAAAATTAGCTGGGCATTGTGGCACACACCTGTAGGCTCAGCTACTCAGGAGTGTGAGGCAAGAGGATCGCTTGAGCCTAAAAGTTTGAGATTGCAGTGAGCTACTATGACACTACTGCACTCTACCCAGAGTGACAGAACAAGACTCTGTCTCAAAAAAAAAAAAAAAAAATTGAAAGAATTTTGTGTTTTAACATGAGAGTGCCATAAATACATTGAAAGGCCTTGAGCGTGGGTGTGATCTGCTCAGTAAGACTGTCCCCTTCCAGCTCAGATTTAGGTTGGAGTGGAGGGGCAGGAGCAGGTACGAATACCGTAGTAAGGAGACGGAGGAGGCAGGACGAGAGACAGTGGTAGCGAGCCAGCAAGGAGCTAAGTTGTAAAGGGCCATTTGAGCAGCAGAGGGATTTGAGCATTTGAGGTATGGCATCTAAAGGACTTGGGGACTGATTTATGTGGGGATTGAGATTTTAAGAACAAATTTCTTATTTGAATAAAAAGATGGACCAGATGAAAAATTAAGTGGATAATTCATTGAGAATAGACACTGAGAAGAAGTAAAATCAATGCCAGGGAGAAGCTCATGTGTTCGGTTTGGACTTTCATGCTAGTTAACCTTACATTAGTGTTGATCTCATTATCTGAATTTCCCACTCATCAAGCAAACCCTGGGGATTATTCAGCATCATCTGTGTCCCCCCAGTTGACATCCTCCTTAATTTACCTCTTTTCATACTGCAGAGGTTCTTCTGGGTATAATTAAAACTGGAACTGAAAGTAAACTCAGAGATAGTGTGGCTTAAGTTGAAGATTCTTAGTACTAGAGAGGTATATTTTTCCCAGAGTCACAGTCGCAGAACAAATTGTACCCTCAGCTTATAAATCAATAGTCTTTTCAATCATAGGTCATCAGATCAAATGCCCTAAGTAAATTACATTTTTGGATTAGATTCATCCTCCACTACTGTTTTAAAGCTTTTTGTGATCCAGGTTGCAAAAATATTTACTTTTACTTATTTTTAATATATGCTATACCCTAAAAAGATCCAAAATGATACAATATTTCTCCAGATAGAGCCTTTTCCTCCCTCAAACCATGTATTTTTCAGATTGTAAAATATATTCTCACAACCTAATTTCTGCTATCATTTTTAGAAAATGAAGTTTCTCAATCCAATATCTCCATCCAATGGAAATCTGTCAGTTATCAAACAAAACTACTTTTCCATTGCTTACTCATATATTTACCATTTATCAATTACCTGAAATTTGTAAAGGGTATGTAAAACTGAACCTTTTATTAACCTATCGGTGGTTATTCATGGAGAGGTAGTAGTCAGGGATTAAAAAAAAGAAAGCCATAAGTTTAAGACACCTGAGTTGTCAAATCAATGAAGGATGAATAAAAGTTGGAGAGGACTACTTCAGGGTTACAGGGACTGTTGCTTTAAGAAGGCAAATTTGCACCATGAAGTCGGATTAGCAATTGCTCAAATAATCAAAATCCAGGTATGAGCATTTTTCCTCAAAAGGAGTTTGTGTTTCTTCAGATAAGGTATATTAATCAGCATGGGCTGCCATATGAAAATACAATAACTTCAACAGAAATTTATTTTCCCACATGTTGGGAGGCTGGAAGTCTGAAATCAGGGTGCTAGCGTGGTCGGGTTCTGGTGAGGAATCTCCTCCTGGCTTGCAGATGCCCATATTCCTGCTGCGTCTTCATGTGGCTTTTCCTCAGTTCATGCAAGTGGGGAGAAAGCTTCCTCTTCTTGTAAGGCCGCCAATCCTATCAGATTAGGACTCCACTTTTATGACCTCATTTAATACAAATAAATACACTTCTCTGGATCCTTAATAATATCAAATTGTTTCTTCACAGCAGTAAAAATATAAATGAGATATTCAAATACTCAGAAAATCATCAGTTTCATGGCTCTCTTATTTGGTTGTAGCTGTAAAGTGTTTAATGTTGAAGGTGACATAAGAACAAGGTTAGTTTCTATCAACAATTTTAAACTATTTTTCCTGGTTTATCTTCAAAAAGGAGAGGAGGAAGGTTTAAATTGTTCAGACATTTTGGATGGGAAATCTTACATAATTTTATCTTTGTGGTTTATTCACCTATGCTAAAGCAAAACTTCTATGGCAACTACAGCTCCTTCAAAAACAGTATAATAGTTGCACCTTTATATAATAGAAATTATCATATTTTCTTATAAATTACATTAGATTTAACTAATAAAGTTGTAAATTTTAGGACTTAATTAAGAACTTAAAGATTCATGGAGTTCAAAATAGGCAACCACCCTTGATTATTTTAGTAGGTTATTTTAGGTAGAAAGAAGTTAAAATAATCACTATAATTGAAAGAATTTATTCATCAGAATCTAAACAGTTTGAACTGTGTTCTAGAATCTCTCTGTAGTATAGGGTGTAGATGGGGTGGTAGAGGTATAAAGGTTCATTTTGAGCTTCTCCCAAAGAAAAATACTACAGAACATTGTTGCTGACCAATCTGCTCTCAGAAAGTTATAGATAGGGTTCCTGTCAAAAGTTGATATCCCTATGAAAAAGCATTTTTTCTGGTGAGAAAACTAATGCCTTGACAGGGTCAAATTCATTCCTATCCTAATTCCATTTCAAGTCTAACTCAGAAGTGATTTAAACCCTGTATTTGTAAAGAATATTTAAGACTGTGTATCCTTCTTCTGTACCTTGGCAGAAAAATATTTCCTCTGGAGTCACGAAACATTCTATGCATGCCCCTACCAAAGTGTTTATATTTATTTTTTTAACTGTATGATACTTCATGTCAGATAATAATGCCTTTCATGACAAGGACATATTTTATTGCTCTTTGACATGGTAAGAGGAGTAATGATATAAAAATAGCTTCTGGATTACTCCAACATATGTAGTTCTCTGAAGTTATATAGCGGAGTTCAAAATTGGCATGCATTTGATGACAGGAGCACAAGGTCAAGGGAGACAGAATTAGGGTAGAGAATCAGGCCCTGAGTTAAGAAACTCTGACATCTCTTTTGAGACAAGTCTTTAACATTAGCTAAATCAGCACCTTGGATAGCACCATGGAGGTTGAGGAAAAAATGGTTCTAATATCTGAGGTAGACTTTTAAGTGCACGAAGCTCATAACTTCTGAATTTTATGGTTGGTAAAAGGACTTTGTTCTCATGGCTCTTGGAGGCTCGTCCTCACCACCCTTCTCCCACCCCAACACAAGCTTTTAGTAACATCTTCATCAGAAGTAAAGTCCCGATATTACTGGCCACTCCATTAGGATACTTATACCTTGAAATGATACGACTAATTCACAGTATGGTCTTTTGCCTGTCATGGAACGTTTTTTTCCTTTTATGTGCTTTATATGTTACAACATGAGGAGTAGGGACCCTGGTCTTTAATAAAAGTGAAATGGATAGACAAAGACTACTTAGACTGTATTTCCATAATTCAGCTGGTCCATACCTAATTCTTTCTCTGTGTTTCATGGCCAGGATAGTGCTTGTTATCTCAAGCCTATGTGCTGTGACATTCTTTGAGGTTTCTGAGTTGATCAAAAGAACTAAACCCAACATTATTTCTGGCTTCAAATCTTCTATTGTCTCTGTAGGCGCTCCTTCTAGTTTTTTTCTGCTTAATAATATTGTTTTATCACTGGGTAAATCATGACTGAGACATAGTAAATACATCATTAGGTAAGCAACCTGAGCTGAAAATTAGCTATATTTTAAAAATGCTGATGTATGGGATTTGGAGGTCTTGCCTTGCTTGACAGATTGCAAAAGAAAATTAAAGAAAATGGTCACAGTGGGTCCCTCCTCCACACTTCAGTGCTTTGTTAAATAAGAATAAGCCTATTTAATTAATATTGATTTAACACTGACTGTCCTTGAGACACATTTCCCTTTGACACATTTTTTCCTTCAAAACTGCCAAAATTGCAAAACATATAATAACAAAATTCAAATCCATTTCTGAGCTCGGGTTATTGTGGTTTGTTATCAGCAATTCCCAGCTACTCCAGGAGGGAGCCATGTGTCTTAGCAAGTGGCAATGTCTTTATTTATGACCTCCAGTGATTAGTCAGCTTTGCCCAGAGATTTCTGAGAGCGGGGCCCAGGTCACTCAAGAGTGGAACTTTCTGGCAGGATAAGAGATTTGACTATTTGCCTTATGATTTGGGCATCTGTGAGAACATGACAACCTCACTGTGATAGAAATACTAGCTGGTTATTTCTTTCTATGTAAATAACCCAAAGGAGGCATTTGTTTATCTGCTGGAGGAAGAGGACAAGTTTGTTATTCTTGATACTTTTTATATGGAAATTTGAATCATGATAAGTAACCAGCAACCCTTGTTGACCTGAGGTAAGCCTTTTTCATTTGAAAATTTGCTTAGCGAGCTCTCATTCTTTGTTTTCTTCCAAGTTTCAGAGAAGGCCTTGGGTAATAGTTCCTTGTAATAAAATTTTTTCCCCCTTTGAGGGATGATGCACACATTATTAGATTCAGTAAGCACATCTGAAATACACACTTCATTTTTAGTCTCAAGAATAGTAGGCCATTCTACATATAATCAGTCTACAAAGAACTTACATTTATATAACTTACATGCATATAATTACGACATAGTTATAATATAATTCAACATATAAATTACACCCAAGTACCTAAACGAACCAGCAGCCTCCTTTGTGCCATGGTGTAGATTGTAGTATTTTTCCTAATTCTGACCCCCATTTGAGTGAAAGACAAGCAAGGAGGTCAAATATCTGTTGAACTTTCTAAGTGGGCACTGATTAAATAAGAAGACACAAAGAACTTATTTCATCCTTTAACACCCTGGAAGCCATTTGCCCTGGAAATCCTCTGCCCAGATTTGGGTGAAAACATTTTCACTATGTTTCTAGAATAGTATGATCAGAGGATCTCTTCCTGAGGCAATGTAGAACTAAAAGTCAGAGCCCTGGAAATGTAAAATATCACCTACATTCCCTTTGAATTTTCTCCCAATTTTATCCTTGGCAATAACGGGGTAGATTTGTAGGTAACAGGACAGAGAAAAGCCTGGGGCCATGGCGAGCTATTGGTTTATCTAGTTTAAAGGAAGATGTGTGGTTATTCAGATCTGGTATGATATTCTTGGTAGAGTTTAGGCTAAAAAGTTGAGCATTATAAGGATCAAGCCAAAACCAGTTGACAAATGGAGTGATTCTGAGTTAACATGCAGAATTCAGGGCTGGTAAAAACAGAAAGGCCATCTCTGCAGGAACCTTTGACAGAAACATTGGGGCAGTCCCTGGGATTTTGCAGAAATTGGTGCCTTCTTTTTCTTTGTGGCATAGTTTTGCTTTGTTTCTCTGATTTGTTTCTATGGTAAGCCATGGTCCTTTTCTCTAGGTCATGGACCTGATCTTCCTCTAGTCTTAATTTCCATGATTGCAACTCATTTCTACTCCCTATGAAGTAGATAATAAAAAAGAATTGGTTTTGTGGTGTGTTAAGTACAGAGCAGTGGTGTCAAATATGCCTGTCTGAAAACGGTAGAT
>RJWJ010006837.1:0-60409 GCA_004363605.1 Indri indri | reverse complement strand
AAGCTTCTGCACAGCCAAGGAAATTGTCACAAGAGCAAACAGACAACCTACAGAATGGGAGAAAATTTTTGCATGCTACAAATCTGATAAAGGGCTGATAACTAGAATCTACTTAGAACTCAGGAAAATTAGCAAGAAAAAATCAAACAACCCTATCAAAAAGTGGACAAAGGACATGAACAGAAACTTTTCAAAAGAAAACAGAATAATGGCCAAAAAACATATGAAAAATGCTCAACATCTCTAATCATCAGGGAAATGCAAATCAAAACCACAATGAGATATCACTTCTCTCCAGTGAGACTGGCCTTTATCAAAAAGTCCCAAAACAATAAAAAGCATAATTTCTTTTCAAGGTGCCATTAATTGAACCAAACTGGAAATTCATGAAATGATATTTAAAATGGCTCAAAAAGAGTTACTGTTTTTGCTCTGATAAAAAAAAAATGGCCAATTTCAAACACTTATTGAGAAATGTGTACACACCATATAGTTGCATGAGGCTTACAACTTTGTCAGTGCCAACTTTGGCAGGGAGCAGTTGTTTGCCTTTGATTTCTGCAAAAAGCAAAAGATCCCAAACTAATGCAATACCATTCTGATCATGCTTCATGCTATATGCTCTGGAAATAAAATAGCACCCTTTGTCCCTTGAAAAGCATCGCCATTTGTAATCACCCCAGGTTCCCTGCTATAGAGATTGTCAACAGCCAGGAGAACTTTTAAATTGCTTGCCTTTGATGAAAATGAAAATGTTATCCATGAAACATCTCTAGGAAAATAAATTCAGGCCTGATTCCTGCTTTGCAAACAGATATATACAGTATCTCCCTGAATCAGCTTTTTCTCATCTGAAATGGAGCTACTGTACTTTATTATGATGTCAGAGATTGAACTTGGGTGAGCAGGCACTTCTGATAATTAAGATCATATCGGGTTTGGAAAGCCTAATTCCTAACAGAAGATAAAAGTTTCCTGATGGTGTAGACTCAGAATGCTTCTAAATTGGACCACATAATGGCTATAGAAGTATTGGGATATGTTTGAAATTCCTTATTGCAGAAATGTGCAGATAATACCAGAAGGAAGAGTACCCCAATCCCATAAACTCATTTTTTTTTCAAAAACACGAAGCGTCTCTCGGAGTAGGCAGGTGGTGTATCATATGTTCCCCGGGTGGAGAATGAGCTTCTTGCCTTTAAAAGTAATTGATTTTATAGTGAAACGTGTCAAGAGCACTGGTTTCCAAAATGATTTCATTCATGAGTGCTGGGAAATAATATATACTGCTAATTGCTTCAGAAATAGCTGGATTATTTAACTTTGGTTTTGACGGTAGTTGGAAGGAAGATCTCGAGGCCTTATGCCTTTTCCCTTATCGCAGATTAATAGCTGTTTTGAAACTGTGTCTACTTTTGCTGTTCCAGAGATGAAATCGGCATCTCCTCACTTTCTCGTGTAGGGCATCCGCTACAGCGTTCTCAGCTCAAACTCTATGAGTGTTCTAAAGATAGCAGCGTGACATTTCTGTTTCAATAAAGCCCAAATAGTAGGTGAGATATAAAACACCACGGAAGAAAAAAAGATATGTTTGCAGATTTTACCATCGTCCATATTGAGCTGCCTAGGTGAACAGTCGCAAGTTGGGAGGCTGATTGCAGGTCGGGGACGGAAGGGAGAGGGTGTTAACTTCTGTGTCATTTATTGGACACTTAGCTGCATGCCTCTTTCTGTAAGTCCATGTTTGAATGTCTGAATCCTGTACAGATTGATTGTGAATGAATATAATGTGGAACCTGAGAAAGGAAATTTGGTTGTTTCCTTTTTTTCTAAAGATTTTTTCCCCCTCAGTTGTTTCTCCAATGAGCTAAAGTGAGTGTGCTGATTTAGAGAGAGTCTTTATTTGCTTAAGGTATCAATCAATCTGGTAGAATGAGCCAGAACCATAGTCTGTGATCGACTCTAAGGTAACCTACCAATTATGCCTGTTTGTTTCATCATTCCTTCATACACATATAATAAGTATATATGCATATGTGCATAAGACCACAGTAGACCCTGATGAATTTACAATCAGATAGCTCATGCACCTCTTCCTCCAGGAAGCCCTCCCTCATCTACTATGCCAAGTGTTGGCAAATTTTTTCTGTAAACGTCCAGATAGTAAATATTTTAGGCTTCACATTGTGAGCCACATATGGTCTCTATCACATATTCTTCTTCTTTTTTACAACCCTGCCAAAATGTATAAAACGTTCTTAGCTCAGGAGCTAAATATGGTCCATGGGCCATAGTTTGCTGACTCCAAAGCCAAACCAAGTGTCCATTGTTTTACCCACCACCATAGCAGCTTTTGCATTGTGTCAAAAAGAGCTAAACTCTAAACTCCTGAAAAGGGGATTCTTATCTTTGCAGCCCTGACCTAAGCATGATACGTGTCCATTTTCTAAATATAAGGTGATCGCCACCTTCCTGTCTTATATTCCAGCTGGGAAAACCAGGTCATGTGCAGAAACCAGTTAAGTGACAATTCAGAATACAGTGAGCGTTCTTGACAGGCCCTTGGCCACCGTGGCTTTCTGGACTATAACCCCAAGTAGAGAAATAAGTTTTTAAAAAAACTCCCTCCTGGGGGAGGGAAGGGCATGCCTTAAACCCGCACTTGGGTGAGGCAAAGGCATAAAGTGTAACTGTAGTGTTTGTACCCTCACAATACCCTGGAATAATAAAAAAAAAAAAACTTCCTCCTAAGTTCTCAAAATATCTTTTAGAAACCTTTGCTCTGTACCCCGTTAGGCCTCCATCTAGGGTCTTGTTTGTTCTTTGTTAACATGTGATTTTTAACAAATTTAATATTTTTTTTAAAACAAGAACTTTAGAGACAAATGGCAGAAATGGAGAGGGGTGTGCGATGGTGTGAACAGCAGGCCCAGGAGCAGCCCAAAGATTGAAAGCCTGACCTCAAGGAAGGAGACAGAATAAATCAAAGGGAGATACATCGCCGTATGACTGCACAGTACAATTACGTTTGCTCTTAATAGGTTTTCAGTCATCAATTAAACGTTGAATTATGCTCATTATGCTCTCTTTTAAAATGCAGCCAAATTTAGCTTCCAATTTTGATTATATCCACACAGCATGGTTAAAATAAAAATATCGAGCACTTGCAGACAGTATGTTTTAGTTGTCTAGAAAACTCACTCACTTGGACTACCTGGTTTATGAATAATGTGTAATGAAAGACACATTCGTGACCCAGGACCACCAAGTGTGAGGAGCTAGGGCTGTAGGCTCAGATGGCCTAGGTTGCTTCCCACTTCCCACCTGATGCAAGTTCCTTAACCTCTTTAAACCTCAGTCTCCTGATATGTATAATGGGTATCCCCATAAACGGTCATCGTGATGGTTCAGTAAGATCATCTATGTAAAGTTCTTAACACCAAACCTGTCAGACAGTAAGTGCTCAAAAAAGTCAGCTATTGTTATTGCAATTATTAACATCAATATTGTTAATGAATAAGTATGAAAATGAATTTGACACATAGAAAGTACTAAAGGAGATGACAAAAGAGTATAAATATGGTAAAGACATCTGGGATTACCCCTTATTGGAGGTGCTACTTGATCTGGAATTATCAAATCAATTTTAGAAATCAGGTTAAACTGGGATTAACCCCCCCGGCCCCCTGGACATGCACTACCCCTGGACCACTTTCTTTGGTTAGGCTGAGAAAGGCTGTTTTCTAGAAGAGTAAAATCTGCCCACATAATATTACATCAGATCCTATTACAAACTTCCAAATGTTTTGAATTTCTAGCACCCTATCCTATTATTAATTGTTTTGTCCCTAAACGATGGGAGAAAGGGGCATGGTAAGGGGGCGGAACAGTTGCCTTTCACTTAACTCGGACACCAGCCCTCCCTCCCCTTGCAAGGGGAAATATGTCAATTTTCTCTCCTGAAATTTTCTTTAAAACTTTTTTGGCTTCAACTTATACCACATTTTATGACCAAAACGTAACCTAGTAGGAGTGTAGACGTCCACATTTGCTGTCACCTTTAGAAGCAAGTACCTGAAAAGGGCCGTTTCCCCCTGGAAAACAAGAACTGATGACAAGTCTAGGCACTGATGTAACACGGAGAAAGGGCTGCTTCAGAGGAAGAAATTGGGACGAGGGAGTTTGGCTGGAGCAATGAGAAATGTCGAGAGCCTCTGGGTATTAACCAGACTGGCAGTGTGATCCCTGGGAGGGAAGACAAAGATAGCAGCGGCCTGTCTGACTCAGGGCGGGCCCACAGCGCTGGAACCTTCCTGTCCTCCCGCAAGGTTTTCCTTGTTCAAGACGCTGATCTCCGCTGGGTGGGAAACGTGACTCCAGCCCATGCCGCGGCAGCTTCCCGGGGCCTGGCGTTTGTGGGCCCAGCATCACCGTGAGCCGGCAGAGACCAGTGCAGCGGAGGAGGTTTAGCTTAACACGCGTTTCCCAGGACGGCTGTGTGGGCTGCACTGCCCTTGATCATCCAGGTAGGCAGAACGATGGTTTTTTACTGACTTCCTCTGCGACCAGCAGCAAAGCAGCGGGGTGGGAAGAAGCAAAACAGTAGATGGCATTTTAGTTGTGTCCTCAGGAGAGTTTATGGGAAAGGTCAGAACAAGTAAGGGATAAGGACAGAGCCAGGGAAAGAGTGTCCCCGCAAAGATGGAAGACAGCAGGTCATGGACTGCTCTACACACTGAGAGGGAAACTGAGGAGGGACGACGAGCTGTGAGTGCAACGGAGCTCCCTACGTTGCCAGCACCTAGGGTACCCTTGTTAGAATCCTCGCACTTCTCACGTTTGCCCAGCTCTGTTTTCTGGGATTAGCCCTTGTGAGCCAAAGTCCCTATTGTGAGCCCAGGCAGTGTCATTTTCTGTACATCCTCTCCTTTCTGTGAGTTCCCAGCCCCGTCATGTAGGATCCCCATGGGCTCTGACGGACAGGGCCGATGTGGGTCACAGGTGCCGGAGCCGTGCAGAGAGCTGTGCTAATTACACCACACCTGTTTCCCCAGGTTAGGCTGTTGCTATTGGAAACTGTGATCTATCAAGGAGTTATTGCTACCCCCCAACTCCAGTTGAGCCCCTGGACTTGGGGCTCAGTCCCTCGTGCAAGAGGATAAGGACAGTAACGAATGAGAGTGGTGGGTGGGAAAAGAGCATCTATTCACGGTTCCTGGAATTCGTGAAGGAGAGAAGTCAGTTCCGCCTGCAGGGGAAGAGAGCGGTCCAGGAAAGTATTCCGGGAGGATCTGAGAAAGCATTTGCTAGTTGCTGGCATTCACGACACAGGACTAAAACAGACCAAATCATTGTCAATGTCTACATAAATTGCTGGCATTTTATGTGTTTGGCATTCCCTACATTTCCTAAAGGTGTTTTCCCAATAAATCCACGGCAACGTGCAGAGCCGCACCATCGCGTTAAACAAAACGGGTCTGATTTTCTCCACTGCTCCCAGCTCATGTTCTGTAGCTCTACCTATGTTGCTGAGCTCTTAGGCTTCTTTCGAAATAATTTTGAAACTTTTTTTCCTTCTTTTATCATTTCGCACTTTGGCGTTCTTGGAATTGACCCCTTTTCTAACTGTTGGAAATTTCCTAAGACAAACAAGTTTCTCCTCCTGGGTAGCAATTTCCATTCATGAAAAATCGCCTTGTACGCAGTCAAGAAGCAGAACAGGTTGTGAAGCTCTGTGATTTGTTTCCCATCAACTAATAATCTTACTGTGATGAATAATGTAGCACTGTTAATGTTTCAACAAGGTTATAGATTGTGCCGAGTGTCAGCAGAGAAGCGACAACTTCGTGCGGCAAAGCCGTTCTTTCTCCTTTTTACACAGTGGAGTTTCTTAAACAGCCTGCAAGAGACACAGGAGCTTTGGCAAACAATAAATGTAAATGAATTCAGACACGAAAACTATTAGCGATACGCCAAAAGGACTTTTACACAGATGTCAATTCTGTTTTTGCTTTTTCCGGCATGCTTTTTTTTAAGGATGAGACAAATATGTCAGAAATATATTTTCAAGTTTTCAGGTTGATTTCCTCCCTTGTTTTTCAGAGCATAGCCTAAGCTTCTCTGCCTGAAATTGTTCCCGCTCTGAAGCAAGTCTTTCCTCCATAGACCCGAATAATTCTGCCTTATTTTTAGCATTCATCATGGTATTTAATTTCATGTTTTATTATATTTTTAAAATTCACATACAGTAAAATTGGCTTTACTTTGTCCAGTCCTATAAGTTTGAACACATGTGTAGATTTCTGGAACCAACACAACTATAGGGACACGGAACTGCCCTTTCACCCCCAAAAACTTCCCTTGTGTCACCTTTTGTAGTCACACACTTCCCCGGACTCAACACCTCTTCTGTTCCCAGTCATTAGAGTTTTGTATTTTTGAGAACGTCATATATGCGGAATTATATAGTATGTAACCTTTTGAAACTAATTTCTGTCGTTTAGCATGCTGCCTTTGACATGTATCCAGGTGGGTGCATGTATCAACATTGCTGCATAGTGTTCCCTGGTATGAATTACTTTGTTTATTCCTTCGCTTGTAGGATACATGGTTGTTTTTACTTTTTAGAGACTATGAATAGAGTGTCTATAAATTCTCACATGAAGTTTTTTGGATGAACATTAAGTTTTCATTTTTCTAGGGTAAATACCTAGGATTGGGATTATTAAGCAGTGTGGTAAGGGTAACATCATGGGAAATTGGCAAACCGTTTTCCAGGGTGGCTGTACCATTTTGCAACCCCACGAGCAATGCGTGAAAGTTCCCATCATGGTATTTTGGGTAGCTTTCGTGTCTGTCAAAAGTGAAATGAGTGTTTCCAGCACGACCCTCTTTTGCCACATGCTATTCCTGTTTAATTTTATGTCATTAATTTTTTTGTTCCTTAATCAAACGGTTCTCACATTTTCAGCCAGTTGACTCTTTTTTTAAAAAAGAAGTGCAAGGCGCGTTTGCCGGCTTTTCTTAATTCTGTTTATGGTTTCTTCTTTGAGTCAGACCGCATGTGTTTTAATTAGAAAAACACCTAAGTGAAGGATACCTGTATTGTCCGTGGAATCGGCATGAGGGTTCTCAGAGTACTCGAAGATGTGCAGATAGATGGGGACTGGACAAGTGGAGGAAACCCAGGTGGCGAAACCTCCTTACACCCTCCACTTCCATTTTCCCTTCAAAAATCCAGCTGTCTTGCTCCACTTTACGTGAGCAAAGAGTAGCCAGCCCGAAGGTCATGTGGCTCCAGCTGTTCTCCAGCATAGACTCCACTCAGCAATTCAGAACCCAGGGCAGGATTTCTGACCCTGAACTTGGCAAAGAAAGCAATATAGCACATGTATCCCCTGTGCTTCATTGAAGACTCCAATTTGCCATGCTCTATTATCTAGAATTAAACATAAAAGACAGTTGATAAATACCATGTTCAGTTGAAAGCACGCATGGATCAAAATGTTATAGTTTCTCTCCACAGGTAATAATTAACATTCTTGTGAATTTCTCTGTGTGCTATGGAGCATCCTTTAAATGGTATGCTAGCAAAAACCTTGTACATTGGGACATGCATGGATATAGACCCAGCAGAGTAGTAACTTAGCCTTAAGAGATAAGACCAGGGTGAGGAGAGGAGGAAGGTGTTCATGTATAGTTTAATGATATGCATATATGAAATTTTTTCAGAGCAGTATGTCATAACGGCCTTTACAAAATTTTCAGACATCAGCTGAAACATGAATAAAAACATACCTGGAGAAGTAAAGCATTTTGGTGGGTAACAACCACAAGAAATTTTAAAAAGTTAAGGTGTCATCTTTGTGGCTTACCCAAAAGGTCAGCATAGGACATGTCTCCTTACCTTCCTCCAGGCCGGGGACTCTGTGCCTCCAAAAGCTCTCAGACCCAGGGTAGGTACTCAGTAATTGATTGCAGCCTGAAGGAACACGTGAACAAATGAAGACATGAATGAAGGAATGAACGAACAAATAAATGACTGAAAATGGTTTGCCATAAATGAGCTTAGCCCATGTGTCAGTGTTCTTGTGTAAGGAATGTAACTGGAGAGAAGGCAAAAGAAAGCTTATGGAGAGAACTGTCATTTCTTTAGATTTCTCTCAGAGGATATAAAAGACTTTATCAAGTGGCTACTTGGATATGACTTCACTAGGCTCTGTACAAAAAGAAACCCATGGAATGAAAACTCTCCAATTATATGCCATGTAAATGCCAGAGAGGCTTTGTGAAGATTTAGTGGGCTAAATATGACCAAATAGAGTCATTCAGTATATAATGTGTCAATATCAGCTCCAATGTTAGACCTAGAAGAGAACAATCATAAAATGTCTTACTGTCATCAACAGAGGGTTGAGGAAGCCATTGAATTGCATCTGAACCACTCAGAAAAGGCTTCCTGAAGGAGGCAGAATGCCATGTATCTTGTTTTTGATTTGCAAACTCTTAGCAACAGCATCCTTTTTCTTTGCCACATTCGACTGCTTTTTGTATCACCAGCTACCTAGATGAATCAGGATTCACCCTGCCGAGGTGAGTCGGAGGCCTTTAGCAAACATTCTTTAATACAATGAATTCATGATGGAAAGCAAACATTTTCAGCGGCAGAAGGAGCCACAGGAGATCCAGTTAGTCAGAGTTTGGAAGTGAAATGTGTATATTCCCACTTGGGGTGTGTGGGAGGCCTCTGCCCACGTTGGTTCCATGGGGATTTCTGCTTGGGAGGCATTTGTTGTCATGTTTGGGTTGCTTCAGGAAGAGAAAAAATTGCTGTGGTTTGCGTGAGATAGAGCTGTGTTTTGGCAAGGAAGCCCATGATAATTTTTTCCTTGAAATTTTGTTGAGCTCAAGCTTTTGAGATTTGTCTCCAATGAGACCATCCAACGGCCCCTTTGAGATACTTTCATTTCTGTGGGAATTTTTAATATCTTTCCAACTTCTTTGTCATTGCCATAGTTGACAATATATAATTAATTAACTAATTCATTCATTCATTCAAATCCCATTTTATTGTGTCTACCAAGTGTTCCAGCAGCCAGGGATTCAGAAGAGAATAGCATAAAATATCATCTTTACCTTTAAGATGCTTACTTTAGAGTGCAGAAAGACAGACAATTAAAAAAACAAAAAGAATACCAATATGTGCCTTAGGAAAAAAAAGAAAGCAAAGTAAGGAGGATAAGATAGCAGAAATTGTCTTGGAAGGCGTGTCTTAGAACATGACTTTTGAGCTGAGACCTGCAGATATTGGAGGAGTAAGCTACTCAATGACCTGTATCCCCAGGCCAAGGGTATAGCACGTGCAAAGGGCCTGAGGCAGAAGCCTGCTTGGATGGTTCCCACATCAGGCACAGGCCAATGAGGATCCACATCAGGGCCTTTCTTATTTATTTCAATATTTTCTTCAAGAACTAGGCTGGAAGCTGAATGGAATAGACAAACCTAGGTGGATATTCTGGGCAATCCCTACACGCCTCCCAGATTTCAAATGCCTCTATTGTTGCTTTGCTGCCTGAAACATTGTTCCCTCAGACATTAGAATGGCTCTCTCCCTATTTCCTTCAGGTCTCTGATCAAATATCATCTTATCAAGAAGGCTTCCTAGACCACACTATTAAAGTGTCAGATAGGCAGTGGTAGAAATGGAAATTGTTTTCTCCACCAAATCTGATTATTTCACGTGAGAGATGGCTCCCTCTCTGCATTATGGGATTAAGAATGATCCCATTTTAGATGATAAATACTGGAATGTTTCAGTAACCCAAGAAGCCCTGAGAAACAAATCACTAATTCATGACTTAAACCATCTAACTGTGATGAACAACTCGGATGTCAGAGCTTTGTTCAACAGTGGCAACAGTGGATTGTGATGACAGAACAACCTGCATGGCTCAGAAATGAGCCGAAGAAACTTTAAAACCTTGATTTTTATAAGATTTTCCTGCAAAATGGGGTCTCATGCTAAGGAGGATGGCCAGTGCTTGAGAAAACCTAGGCCTTCTTTGTGCTGATTAATAAAAGAATCTATCATAGAAATAAAAGCTCCTCTAAGGCACTTAAAATTGTCCATCATCAGATGATTTTATTTTAATGAAGCTGCAAATGTGGAAAATAAGTGTTCTGATTATTGTGGTATTCTGTAAGACCTAGAGCTACTATAACTCATTAGTAGGAAAAAGAAACCCTTATTCTTAATGGTTGTATTTACCTTAAAGGTATCTGGCAACAGAAAGTTTTTCAAGTCATCAAAATATTATAATAATCTTGGAATCCCAAGGTCTGTCTCAGCCCTCTCTCCACCACCTCAAAAAAGAATTAGCCTATTGAGGCAAAATATTAGTAAATAAATACTGACATTTCCTGAGTGCTTCTTATTTGTAATGCATTGTCTGAGCCCTTTAAATGCACTATCTCATTTAACTGTGTTTACCAAGTACGAACTCCTTTTATGGAGGAGGAAACAGAGGATACAGAGGTCAAGTACCTCGAAACTTTGGTTGCCTGAGTCCTGAAGTCCCCCAGGCAAAACTGGAGAGATCAGTGTCTTGAAGACCGAAAAAGACCTAAAAAATGGCAACACGAATCCTGGCCGGGAAGAAACCTTTGTTCCCAACGGAGCACAGTGGGAGCCGGGGGTTTCATGGCATTGACTCCTCCTCCCACCACAAAGCTGAGAGCTGCAGAGCACATTGGCCTCCCGTTGGTCCCAGTCTTTTCTGGAAGTTGTTTGCATGCTGAGGGTCTTCAGTGTGTGTGGGTAGTGGGTGGTTCTCATCTTCCCTCAGCAGCTAGGAACTAATACGCATCGTCCATGCTACATGATAGGAAGGGCCATGAGCTCCGTGAGAGGTCTGATCTGCTTTAATTGGGAGGTTAAAAACAACCCCAGACAAGTTTGAAAGAGGCCAATAAATAATTACGAAGAAAATCTGAAGGGTGCTCTCTCTGACAGTACTTGAGCCATGTAACCCTGGGCAGTGGATATTTGTTTTTCTTGGGTAATAACTTGCTCGTGTGTGTGTGTGTGTGTGTGTGTGTGTGTGTGTGTGTGTGTGTATGTGTGTGTATCCCAAAGGCAGAAAGGGGGTTCTGAAGATATCTCCTATACACCCCATTACATCAGCTGTCACTTGACCTGAAACCAGATGCACTTCAAGGTCTGACATTCAGCTGACTTCTGTTTATACAGTATGGAGAAACTTTTGTTCCCTTGCCCTATAAGGCATGTACCAGGAGAGATTTGGGGAAAAGGTCACCCAGATAGTAAATAATTCTGCCGAGCTTTGAAGTGAAAATGCTCTGGGAACCTTTCTCCTATCCTTGCCATTTAACTGGTGTGCTTCAGTCACACTTGGTATTAATGAATGGTGTAGATCAGAGTGTGTTCCCATCATTCTGTTCAACAGAGGCTCAATCTGAAATCAAAATCATATTTTCTCTTTGTTTTGATCCTCTTCTTATGTTCAGGGGAAAGCATTATGAACATCTCAAAAAAAAGAAAAGAAAAGAAAAAGAATGAAATACGCCCAAGGAAAGACTAGTAAAAGACCTAAAAAATGGCATCTTGATGGAAGAGAATTCCACTGTGAGGTTTTTTCTTTTCTTTTTCAAAAAAAAATCATCTGGTCTTTGAAAAACATATTATGTTTCATGGGTAGGGAAATATCCAAATTTCACCCAGCCTGTTTTATAATAAGACCTTGAAAAGCTATGTGATGAGCCGGAATAAGGAGTTTAAATTTTTGATGCAATTCTCTGCTTGGGAAAGTGATAATGCAGCTCAAATAACAGAGAGAGTATTTTCTGCTACAGCACAACAATCAACATAACGTCTGGGCGTATTAATAATTTCACTCCTAAACTTCTCGACAGGGAGCGCATGGGTCTTAATAGTATTGTCAAGATCCTTAGGGCAATTGAAAAACCCAAAATCATTACTTTCTACTGATAGGCTTTCCTCTCCCAGAGGATGTCAAAATACCTAGGGTAATGTAGATTTATTGAAATGCTCAGATAGGCACTGCTCAGATGTAACTTTGCAATAAAATCTTCTCTTTAGAAGGGTTCGTCTCAAGTATTTCAAGTGGTCTTTTTTTTTTTTTTTTTTTTTTGTCTTTGTCACTTAGAAAGTAGCTAACAGAGTTGACGTTGATCTCAAGAAATACTTTCCTGATGATTTAGGAAAGCGAAGAATGAATATAGCAGCACCAATGATTAAAAATCCCTTTCTGACCCTTCCTGTGTAAGAAGTTGCCCTGTTTGGGTGAGATGGTCCCAGACCCACAATCACTATCAAGCTCTTAACCCAAGGGCATCTTCTGATTTCGCACCCGATGCAAGAGTGCCCTTCTTCTTCCCGCTTCCCCGCCAGAGTTCTTGCCTGTGCCCAGCTGGGTTTTAGCCGAGCAGAAATGGCCCTCGGCTCTGATGATAGCTATGCCTGAACCACTGGAACAAATTCCAGGCTCCCCCTCAGACCCTCACATATCCAACTTGCTCTCAAATTCCATCACCTAACAACTTCCATCTGCAAATGATCAACAGCAGCGGGACCCCAGCCAAAAGCGTGCCTGTGGAGCACCTGCTTCAAGTTGCCAGGAAAAGATATTTTTAAGTGGCATGAAGTGTCCCCATCTGAGAGCTAACTTTGATGGATCCAATGGAGCTCTGCAACAGACAGATGTCGTGTTATAAAAAACAGAGGGAATTACCATTTCTATGAAATGTCCCAGATAGGCAAATCCATAGGAACAGAAAGTAGTTTAGCGTTTGCCAGAGGCTGGGGTCGGGGTGGGGCAGAGAGGCTGGGGAGTGACTGCTAACGGGCATGGCGTTTCCTTTGCGGGTGAAAAAATGTCCTAAAATTAGATACTAAGGAAACACTGAAATGTGTCCTTTAAAAAGCTGAATTTTATTATATCTCAAAAAAAAAACCTGTTATTTAAGAAAAAGAAGAAGAACAAGAGATGGTAAGGCTGAGCCAGGAATGAACAACCAAAAAACAAACAGAGACAAAGGGGTTCAAAGACACCTTCCCCCTGTATCTGGCTGCCTCCCTGCTAATGGGCTCTCTGAGGGCAAGAAGAATTAGGGAATTAGAGGAGGGCCCATCGTCGATTCCGGCAATCAGCTGGAACACTCAAAGGACAGAGGCAGAAATCCGCTCTGATCCTTCTCCACGGAGACTCTCCAAATATAACCTCCCAGAGACACGCATTGTGGACTCATTCATTCATTCAGCACTGGCTCTCTCCTAGGCACTACAGCCTTGTGCTGGGAGGTGAAAGCAGGACAGACGGTCTCTTTTCACTGGAGGAGCTCTTGTTCTAGTGGAGATCACAGGAGAGTCCAAAACTAACATAAACCACATGCCGAGGGTTACAAAAGAGATGCACGCCATGAGCAAAGCAAGCACCCGGAGGGGCACGGATGTATTACAGTTAATTAAAGGAGGGAGAGTTGTATCGCCTAACTTCCCTGCACCTCAGTTTCCTCGCCGTTATAATGGAGAACAACACCTATGTTGAAGGTTATTGAAAGTTTTAAATAAGACGAAATACGTAGAGTGCTTATCATGAGCCGGTGCTTATTAAATGGGAGCTGTTGTTCTTAGATGATCTATGATGTTCCTCCAAAGGCTGGTCCTTTCTGAGTGTAGGTAGCGCTGACGATACTTTGGTTTCTAAGCCTGCAAATGATTGCTCCTTAGGATGATAATTCCCACGTTTCTGCCATGCGATGCTGAGCTGTGTGTCATTGCAAATGCACTCAGAATGTCTTTCTCTGAGGTCATATATTTTGTGTAAGCAGGAGAACTAGAAATCATCCCTTACATGTGAGCACAGCCCTTTCCTTCTCTGGCCCTCTGTTTAGGCTGAGTGGGGCTCTTCTATCAAGGACAGCCCCCCCTCCCCAAACAAGACTGTGCCAACCGGGCCCAGAGGCACTGGCCAGAGCTGGAGCCGAGTGCTGGCGGATGAGACAGAGGACGTAACTCGGCTCATGACTTCGTTCTTCCTTCTTCTTTCTCCTCCACTCTGAGAAGCCTGCTACCACAGTGGCCGATCCGAGAAGCACTGCAGACAGGTCACCTGCCCTGCAGAGCCAGCAATACCATATGTGGGTCAGTAACAAAAAATAAAAGTCCATTCTTTAGGTAACAAATCATTCCGTAAATGTTAAAGCAAGGAAGGAAGGAGCAAGCTCAGTGTCCAAAGTGCCCAACACTTTCAGAAAATCTTTTTAAACATGAGAGGACGCTGGAATTGGACCCATTCCCTCCATCCATACCTGGGCTGTTGGCAAAGTACCTCTGGTCAGAGCAGGACAAGACAAGCTGGGACGGAGCGTGCCCTTGGTCCTCCCCCGACAGCCCTAACTGCTGCTCATCCCTCATGCCACTGGTTAAATACAAAATTAAAGGAGCCAGGGATGCAGCACAGAGGAGGAAGTTAGGGGAGGGCCTTTGGGGCAGGCATAGAAAAGAGATTGCACTGAAGTTTGCTGTTCTGGCCTGTTTCTCCTGATCCAAGCAGCATCACAAGGTTGTGCAGAGCTTTGAGGTAGGCAATTCCCTGCAATCTCTCACAAGATTCAATTCTGGCATTTAAGCAAACCTGCAAAGAAATGAGTCCAGCCAGTTTTCCTCTGCATTTGCTAGGTGTCTATCTGGCAGGGCAGAGGTCCTGTTCCCTTCCTGTGTGAGTGTGTTCTGGCCTGGGGTTCCTTTGAATGTGGCTGGGAAGGGAAGAGACCCTGGGAGCCAGTACCCACTCTATCACCTGTGGCCTTTGGTTCACTACTTCACTTCTCTGAGCCTCACTCGCTGGACCTGGGAAATGGGCCTGATAAGTGACCTACCCCATAGGAGGGAGTAGGAACACACTGAGATCACTTGTGTAAAGCACTTCACACAGTTGCAGACACACGGGGAGAACTTAACTCATGGCAGCTGTGGTCAATATATTATTGTTTGGTTTTCATCAACATCGATCGTTCTGTTTATGGAAATGGAACAGTTCTGAATTCCGAGTTTCACTTTTGTGAGCTCTTAGATGCTCTTGAGACTGCCTGTATTAATGCCCCTGGCCATGTTGCTTAGTCACGCTGCCCTTGTGCAGGCTGAATTGGAAGGTGGTGGGGTCCGAGGTTGGTAATTTTACCTGGGTATCTCCCTCCATGAACTGCTATTAATATCTCAAAGCCACAGGGACAGTGGGACCCACAACACCCTGGGAGGTCCTCATCACTGTCCTCAGAGTCATAGCTGCTGTGCCTACTATTACTATTATCAGTCTGATTAATTATGCCAAATAATAACACATCGTGATAATGCTTGTTAATAGCTTGCCGTGTGCCAAGAATTGTGTTAGGCTCCTTACAGATATATTCTCATTTGATTCTCCTAACAACCATATATGAGAAGTACAATTACTATACCCACTTTGCAGATGCAGAAACAGACACAGAAAAAAATATATATAGGGCTGTCCAGTGGTCACACATCTGGTAAGTGGCCAGGCTGGTGGCTGGCTTGGAACCCCTGCCTGGTCACTTACCAGATGTGTGACCACTGGACAGCTACATTGCTTCCTCCAGCTCTTTATTTAGGCAGACTGCAACAACAGAAGCCAATTATTAACAATTTACTTCCTTATCTCCCCTCAAAATTCTTTCTTTCTATGTTATTTAAAATGTGGGGATGGGTTGTCTGCATGCTGTTTGAGCAACTCCAATGTAATCAACAAAAGAGTTGATACTCCAGGGTTTTGCAGTTACCACATCTAACTTAGCTGGAATTGCTATGGTTACTCAACAAAGAAGCACTGCTTTTTTTTTGTTTGTTTTTTGTGGGGTTTTTCTGTTGTTGTTTTTGAGACAGAATCTCACTATGTCACCTGGGCCAGAGTGCACTCGTGTCATCAGAGCTCACAGCAACCTCAAACTCCTGGGCTCAAGCAATTCTCCTGCCTCAGCCTCCCAAGTAGCTGGGACTACAGGCGTGCACCACCACTCCCGGCTAATTTTTCTATTTTTAGTAGAGATGGGGTCTTGCTCTTGCTCAGGCTGGTCTCTAACTCCTGAGTTCAAGCGATCCTCCCACCTCGACCTCCCAGAGTGTTAGGATTACAGGCATGAGCCACTGCGCCCAGCCCACTGCTTTGTTTTTAAGTTTCTACTGTCAACCAATAGGCATTTAGGAAGGACAGAATATGTGAATGGCATCCCTGTCAAAGTCAACTAGCAACAACTATCCTACAGAACATCTAGAAACACAGAAGCAGAGACCGTCCTGCAGCAGGACAGAAGTAGACCTCACTCAAGTACTTAGTTTTTAAACATGCAGGAAGCACCTTCTCTGTAAATTCACTTACCTTTTCTAAGAGCCTTACCTATACCTTCCCTAGCTTTTAGTAAAAAAACAATAAAACAGCTCCTTCTTCCTAAGACTAAAAGCCACATGGTACCTAAAAATAAATTCCAGGTTCTCAATTCAAGGTAAATCAAGAGCAATATAATAGATCAGCACCAATATTTTCATGACAGTTGCCTTTTGTCTACTAATAGCATATTAGATTGATACCACGTAAGCGTTTATATTACATAGTTATTTGTGGTTAAATTGCATTATTACGTGATTTCATATTTATGTAATAGAAGTGCTGTTCATAATATGCACATTAATTAAACCTAGTGAATGTGTGGAACTTAGAGTGGACGTTAGGATTCCTTCATCAAGCTGAGTTATTCATTTCCGTTTCACAGTAGATTGAAGACTCAGATGCTTTGGAAAAGGGCTTTTCATGTATTTTGACTTTTTGGAAAGCTGGAAGGCATGTTGTCAGCCATTGCTTGCATTTTTGAAATAGAAAACCTTCCCACCCAGCAAGTACGCTAGATGACTGTAATGAAAACTGATAAACGCAAAAGGGGGTTGAGGTCATCAGTTGTGGAAGGGGTGTTTCATGTCAGAGATGCATTACCCACGCTGAATCAAGTTAAGCTAGGAGTCCAAAACGTAACGTACAGAGTCAGTGTACATAAATGCATACATCCAGCAAGGTTAAGAGAAAAGAGATTGTTCGGGTTGATGGCAGACCAGATAAACTACCCAACAGCATTCGGCCCTACCCAGCTATTGTGTGGGGATACAGACTCCGTTCTTTCGTTTGCTTTCAAGAGAAATCAGAAATCTGAAATGCTGTATAAAATCTTCAAATTTTTGATACTATTCGGCTTGAGGATTGTCAGTCTGTGACTTGTGCCTAGATAGATGAAGTCTAGATTTATTTCCCCCACGTAAATCTGGGCTCCTAGAGAGCTGCAATTATGTCTTACCCATCCTTTTATCCCTGAACGAAGCGAACAGTGTTCTGTGCACATAGTTTTTGGGAACTTGCCAGCCATCAGGTAGCATGTTTAGCACTTTACATCATCCTTCCTCTCTAACTTTCACAGCAACCTTAGCGGGTAGCTACTGCTGTTCTCACCATTTGGCAGATGAGTAAGCTGAGAATTAAAGAAACGAGGTAGCATGCCCAGGTTCACACAACTAGAAAGTGGCAGACTCAATCCTTGAACCCGGTTCTTTAGATTTTCTTCTCCTAACCTCCAGCTACCTGCCCCTGCTAGATGTTCCCACATCACTCTGTATATACCCCAGGGGTATCCCTTACCACTCTCTATGGTAACTGCGTTTCCTTCTATCTCCTGCACCTCGTTGAAAAATACGACTGTTGGATAGACAGATAAATGAGCAAATATGATCGATGCCACAGTGGAAATGAGCAACAGTAATGAGGGGAATGTCTTCCAATACTGAGGATGCTGGATAATTTTTGTTTTTGTGACTATCGATAATTTGATTTATTTGCAGCTAAATAGCATGTTGCTTTATAGTAGAGCAGAGTGAGTGGAGAATTTAATATTCTTCCATCTTCCCCAACTCTTCCATTTCCCCCGGGAAGCTCTAGGCCTTCTCTTCAGGAGAAATGGAGAGAGAACTTGACCTCTCTTTGGAAAACTCACGGTCCATTTTATTTGGAACATACCACACAACACCCACGTCGGTGCTTCCACTCCCCCTGCGGAGCACCCCTGCATACCATCAGCACACAGGCAACCACAGGAATTCTGCCCACGCATAACACAGATGGCCAGAGCAGGGCCACACAAGCTGGAGTCCACAAGGAGAACTTAGTTCAGGGTGAACAGGCAGGAAGCACGAGGATCTGGCATCTCATTTAGGGAATTAAGTCCTTCTCATGTGTGGTCTGGAGAGCTGAGGGTGGGGGGCCCGGGCAGAGGGGCAGAGGGAGATGGAAAGTTAGGGCTTGGGGCTGGGGAGGGCAGGTTCTCACTTGTATACTGACTCACCTCGTCTTTTCAAAGCAAGTTTCATAATTACCTAACTAATAGGGAATAATGACACCACTTGGATGGGCGTTGAGGGGGGAAAGACAGCCATGAGAATTCATTAACTGTGTGTGAGGGGCTTGGAGAGCATCTCTGAAGGATCATTATTACATCATTTCACCCCCCCTCCCACCTCTTTCCACTAATATGAGACAGACAAATGCTAAATAACGATGTAATAATACATTACTAGACAGACAACAATGCCAGAAAATATAATAGCCTGCTACAGCTATGAAACTCCCCCAAAGATATATTTAAAATGTCACTGATGCATAATGTAAAATAGGAATTACAGGTTCACTTGGAGGACATGATTTAAAATCTACACCACTGTACAGTGGCATTTCACACTGGGTTTTGGTTTTAGCTGTCCTTTTCTGAACATTAAAAAAAAAAAAATCCCAAGTAATTTCAGCCCGGAGCTGCAAACTTCAGAGAATGCGTTTCCTCCATATTTTTCCTTCTTGTTCTGGTTGGTCATGATGCTCTCCAACCCTGGTATCTTCTTGCCATGTTGTCTTTCCCTCGGAATGTTTCTGCAGCCCTCACGGGAACCCCAGAATGTAGATTACACCTTTTGGAGACGTAGTGTCGGCCACATAAGGAGACAAGTAGTTGAAATTTGTGTCAAATTGCTTGTATAAATGACTTGAGCCAACTTCTTAAAGCCAGGACAGCAGGGGCTGAGGATTTTAAAAGTTGGCAGGGGCCAAAATGACTAGGCTCAGCAGTCACCCGGTGAGCTGCCAACCCTGCCTGGAAGCTTCAAAAAATAAACTTTCTCGAAGGACACAAATTAAAAGTCATGTTTCAGCATCCATTAAAACGAAATTATAGGCTTACATGGCATAGTGGACTACTTTCATTTTCATTATGCTTACAATATTTCATTGCGTAGATTGAGAAATCTGTTGCTAGGAAAACCTTGTGTGGAGTTGTCATAGATAGTGACAGTTACAAGGGGATATTTATAGAGGAAGAGTTCTCCTTTGTTCGTTTTTTTTTTTTTTTTTTTTCTGCAAGGATAGAAGATTTTAGTATTTTAAAAAAACGCAATTTGGAGTAAGGGTCATGGTTCGAAAACATCTGTCCTGACTTTCTCCAAAGATTGAGTCCTCAGCGTTCATCTCTCAGAGGAAAGTTAGCAACCTGCTGATCTGAGCAGGCTCACAGGTGTGTTTTGTTGACTCTCATTTAAAAAAAAATGTGTGTGTGTATATATATTTTGCACATATACACATACATACATATAAACGTGTGTGTGTGCACACGAGCTCATATATATTTATTTTGAGTTGATCGTCAACATTTTAAAAACCAGGAAATTTTATCTAAAAGTCCAGATCTTCAGCTTCTCTAGAAAAACTAGAAGCTATGGCTGCCTTGAGCCCTCACACATTCTAGCACTGCCAAATCGGCCTGGTGCGGAGCAGGAGCTGCTCCCTGCCCTCTCCAGCTCAGTTCAGTCTGAAATTGGCCCACTGCACTCTCCTGCCTGGCTGAGTCCCCTCCAGGTCTTTAAATTTGCTACTCCCTGACCTAGATTGTGCCCATATTCGTATTACTTTTAAAAGATGAAACACTTTTTAAAGAACTTGTGCATTGTACTTGTTTACCAGGAAATGCAATGGGGACCTGTTACAGCAATGACCAGCTCTGAATGTCGTGTTGCTTTCATGGTGGTATTAATGTGTTGCAAATAACTCCTCTGGTCAGCCCTCTGCGACCTGGTTTTATTAAACTAGTTTCTCCTTGTTCTTCATCTGACGCTCGTGGATAAGTGCAAATTAAAGCCTATTATGTATCCGTAACCAACTCTGGGATGCTTTCTGCCATCTCACGTGTCTCTCTAGCTTGTGGCTTTCTGCAATCGTCAACTTAGATACGTGGGTCCCGAACCCTCCTCCAAAGGTGTGCAAAGCGCCTGCGACTGGAACCTGCAGATGCTGACGGCCGTTTCTCGTCCCTCTCTTTTCAGGCCCTCCGAACCACCACAGCCAGTCGACGCTGCGGCCCCCGCTCCCGCCCCCGCACAACCACACGCTGTCGCATCACCACTCGTCCGCCAACTCCCTCAACAGGAACTCGCTGACCAACCGGCGGAGTCAGATCCACGCCCCGGCCCCGGCGCCCAATGACCTGGCCACCACGCCGGAGTCCGTGCAGCTTCAGGACAGCTGGGTGCTCAACAGCAACGTGCCGCTGGAGACCCGGTAAGTCCCCGTCCCAGACTCGCACGGAGTCACACTCTGCCGGCGCCGTCCCCGCGCAGAGCCGCCGGGTGTCTCAGGTCTAGTCGGAGAGACATCCCGGGCATGAGGAATGAGCCGAGTCTGCCACCTCCCTGCTCTCCTGGTAATTTGACCCTGGACAGTAGGTTGACAGGTATTTCTTTGTTCACACGTGTCTCCTTTTAATGCTTGTTTACTTTCTTGGAGAGCTCTTGTGTACCCAACTAATAGAATTAGCATAACATATTTTTACTCAAAGGCTCATGGGAAACGTGCTTATAAGGGTATATTGACTGAAAGCCACTGATAAATTATGCATCTGGCCTTTCTTGAAGTAATAAATGAAGGCTCGTTTGAAATGAAGTGTTTGGGGAGACCTTGAGAAACAATCCCGGATTCCAAACGGACGGAAGTATAATTTTAATTTCTATTTCATGCAACACGCAGTCTCACTTTAATCCCTCCTGTACACACTAACAGCTTGATGCCCGTGGGGGCAAACAGTGATGTACGAAAACAAACAAGAGAAAAGGGGCCGCACTTAGGTGAGGAGGGAAGAGATTGAAAACGATCTCCGGGTCTGGCTTTGTTTTGTTTGGCCTCTGTGTCTGTCCTTTTTTCACCTTCACTTCTGCTCTTGCAAAACCACGCACTCCTTAATGACCTGAAAGAAGACCCATCGGTCACGGCGTGGCAGGCTGGAATGCAGTGGACAGCAAAGGCTGTGAGTGGGTTGGCCAGATAGCGAAACAGCCTTGCGGCTCCTTCCCCAGATGCTCTCCTGGTCTTTGTGCTCCAGTAGCTATTGTTTCCTTGTCCGGAAGAGCCATGGAGACTAAACAGAGAGAGGCGCTAATTCACACTGACCCTTCAGAAAGTTCTCAAATACATTTTAAACGTTAATAACTTAGGTTTGAGGAAAGACAGGAATAATCTGTAATCTTTCTGATAATGACCGGCGAATTTTCTGCACACAGCTGGAAGCAATGTTGAAAGCCGTAGCATTTGGAGTTGTTTCTTATCTATAATATTTTTTGGTTTCTTTTATAAGATCTTGAGCATTAATAGGCTGTCCACCCTTGTCACCGTAATTGCTCCAAGCATGACTTAATTTTATTTTCTGACAATTATAGGTTATTTTTAACCATGCCTACCATCTTAATCTCTAAAGCTTGACATGAGTAAAGTCAATAAAAATTATAAATATATATTATATATAACAAATACATTTAAACATCTGCACTGTTATAGCAATCCACTAATCCACTTCCAGCTTTGCTGGAAGCTGACCGATCAGCCAGGCTCGACTCAGGGTATTGTCATAGTCGATGATGGTCTTAAAGGCCATCTTTCTGTCTTTTTCCTCCCCATAGTTATGAACTGCCATAAAGTTTGTTGGGCACTAGTCAGCCTATTTTCACATTAACAGACTATTATTTGAAAAATAGTTTCTGGGTAGAAAGGCTACATAGAGAGGACTGGATGAAGAAGCAGAAGAAGAAAGGAAATAAAGGGAAGAGGAAGTGGAATGGCTGTTGTATAAAGAGAAGGAAAGAAGAAGACCATTATCACCATTCGCAGTTTTTATTTTGTACTTTAAAAATGCCAAACGTTAATACCTTACATGCATTATCTCATTCAAGCCTGAAAGCAATCCAATGAGATAGGAAGGGACTTCTATTATTGCCATTTTAAAGATTCAGAATCTAGATACAGAGGAACACAGTAAGCTGCAAGGAGTCTACAACTTCAGGGAGATGGTAAATGATGAGCCGCCCGGGATAGCATGCTTGGCATCTCCTACACACAAAATAAGGTGGTGAAATGTCTGATGGGTGAACAACCAAAACCTACATTTACTGACCCAATTGTTACATTTACAGGGCCAGACCCATCAGAGTATTCTTTGCAAAAAGTCTTCTCTTGGTGATAAGGACACATGTAACACATAAACTTACCTCCCATCTCCGATGTAATCGAGTTTCCCAGGAGATTTATTTTGAACAACCATTTGTAATAAAGTATATCCTCTTGACAAACTTCTGCTAGACAGGACCAACAAAACCAAGCAGATCACTTTTCTGCTCTTCTGAACTAAGCTCTTCCTGAACATACTTTCTGATCTGTAGAGTCCTTCTTCCAATCCTTTGGATTCTGGCACTTCTCCAAGGATGAGGACTTCTCCATGATGATTTTAGAAGCGGCAAGTTAAAGACAACATTTGGTGCATAGATGGGATTGCCAAAACCTTGAAGTCTATCAGAAGGAAAAAGCAAGTGAGACAACATCTGGCTGTTCTTTGATCAGTACATTCAAGAGCCAAGGATCAGAGAACGTAAGGCCTTGGGATGGAGCAATTACCAGAAATCAAGTACAGGGTGAATTTGGCGAATATTTGAAACTCCGTTCATGGAACTGAGTACGTAGAACTTGAGTGTGCAACTAGTCTCATACAGGAAAACTTCAGCAGTAGTCCATAGAATTATTGAAATTTATGATTCTCTTTTAAATATTATTAATTCAGTCTCTTATTAGTAAATATTTACTGAGTCATTTGTGTATGCCAAGGGCTATGTTAGGCACTGGGGATATAATGATTAAAACACGTGTCCTCCCCTTAGAGCTCACCCAACGCAAAGGAGAAGGTAGGCACTCAAACAAAAAGGTAGTACAATATATAACAGTATATACAATAATGGAAGTCTAAAAGTTACAGTGATCATATTGTGGAAGAAGTGATTAATTCTCCCAGAAAGATCAGGAAATGTTTCACAGCTGAAGGGCTGCTTGAGTTGGGTTTTGAGAGATGAGTAGGAGTTCACCTAGTAAATAAGCAAAGCCAAAGACTATAGCATATTATTTGTTCTTATTCCCCACTGTTTTTTCATGTAGTCTTGGCAACAGAGAACTGAACAAATTTACTCATTAAAATGCTAAAGTATTGTGACTTTAATGTTGTCATTTTCTTAGCCACAGAGAGTGTATGTGTGGGAGTTCTTTTTAGGGACATGATACCACACTAGGATTCCCGTTTCTATCTTTCATACCAGATAAGAACTGGTCGATCACATCCAGGAGAGAGAACCATTAAAAGTAAGAAATTCTGTAGACTGATCATGATTTAGTCACCAATTTTGAAAATGCAGTGGAAATTTACAAAGAGTTTCACCACCCTTACTCTCATTAATTCAGACTTCTGGGCAGGATGGAAGAATTTCATAACTCTGGGAGGTGATAAGCAGGCATTCTGCCAGCCCCAGCGTGCTAAGCCAAGTCCAGTGTGTTTCTTTAGACTAGTGGGGAATAGGCCCTGGCCTCTCTGCATTGCTTTTTGATGTCCCTATCAGTCTTAACGAGGCATGTTAAACTATGTTTTTTCCATTTTTTTCTATGACAAGTAAAATTGGAGGGTCTGATTAAGGAGGCATAGCCAGAAAATAGGACCGTCTAAATTTGGAATTTTGTAAAAGACAAAAAAGCATATAAGGGAAGTTCTGTATCAATGTTAAATAAAAGAACAATGCATATAAATTTATACTACCAAAAGCAGTCAATTCATGTATAAATCGTATTATAATCCACGAAAAACCAAACAGAAAGCAGAGGAACTAATTGCAAGCAATGTTTACTGTCTTTTCTAAAGTAGTGTGTTACAAAAATAACACCACCCACCATCTTCCTCCCAGCATATTCACAGAAGGTCTTGAACAAAGTCCACTTGTGATTCTTGGTTGATATCACCTATCTACTCCTTCCTCTGCTGAAAGTGACAAGGTGAGGAATCTTCCTGGTCGGCTGCTTCTTTGGGAGTTCCTGAAGTCAGCTTCTCTTGTCTCAAACAGTAGAAAGTAGCTCAATGACAGAATCTAACTTTCCTTCCTTTGTGTGTTTTGCTGAAGCCAGCTTCTCTCTCTCTGAATCTATCTGGACTGCAAGTCACCAAAGAGAATCCCTAAGCAGGACAAAACTTACGAGTTTACTTTTGTGCCGAAATATAAGAAGCCCTAATTTTAATCATCAAGCTCCTTAAGCTGCAAACAAATTTGAAGTTGCTTTTCAAACTGGTCATCCATTATTCATTCTAGGAATATCTATGAGAACCCGCCATGTGCCAGGCACTGGGGATTCAGCAAAGAAGGAGAAACACAAAATCTCTGCTCTTAACGGAGATTCTAGGCTGGATGTAGACAGAACATGAACAAATGGTTATACGAATGCCCCTTGCTTCATGACAAATGTAGAAAGTGCCATAAGATGTAGAGAGAAGCCAAATCCATGAGAAATTGACAGTTAAGCTGAGCCCTGAGGATGAGTAGGCATTAATCAGACTTAAAGAATGTTCTAGGTGGCAAAAACAATGACCAGCTGGGAGAAAAACCAGTAAGGTAGCAGGAAGAGAAAGCAAACTAGAAAGGTAGGCAAAGGCATGATGGGACAAGGCTTTGAGCTGTGTTTTGGACTCTTCCCCAAGAACAGTTAGAAGTCACTGAAGCATTTTAAACAGGAGAGTAAAATAATAGGATATATTATTTGTTTTGTTTTGTCTTTAACAATGGTAGCTACCATACGATAAATGGATTGAGGAGGAACGTTAGGGGGGAAGGTATGCAAGACCAAAGGCCCAGTTGGAGACTATTTAATAGTTAAGATGAACAGTGGTATGACTTTGATTATGGTGATGGTGCTGAATATTCAAAGATGCCTGGTATAACCTGAAAGTAGAATCAGTAGAAATTAATGATTGCTAGGATGCAAAGATAAAGGTTAGCATTCTTCATGAAATTTTCAAGTCAGGTGTCTGAGTGAATAGTGATATCATTTACTAAAGAAGGAACAAGTTTTGTGACAGAAACCAGAAACTTCAGCTTGGGACATGTTGAATCTATGATGCAGCAAAAGAATTAAGTATAGTTATTGGCCAGACTTAATTTTGATTCTAAAATCATATATATATAACACAGAAAATCATCCACTTACACATAATAGCATATATTTAGTGTATCCAAAGCTCTCGGCAATTGATTTTTCTCTTTAAAAAAAAAAAACTCTCCAGAAATTTTGTTAAATTTATTCTACGTGATTACATAGGTCTGTGAATCTTTGTCAAATACTTTTTGCTTGGCACTTAGCTTTACATGAAGGATCCCATTTAATCTCTTAAACCCTTCTTTTAGGTATATGTTACTATCCCTATTTAAAATAGGAGGAGACTAAGGCTTGGGGAGATTAAGTTACTTACACATCACCCAATTAATAAGTGGCAGAGCTGGGATTTGAACCTGGGTCTACCTGACTCCAAATCCCCTGCTCTTAACCACCGTATAGTGGTTAAGAGCCTTTGGAAGTAGGAAGAAAAAAAAAGCTATGCATATTCTGATGGCAAACAACAAATTAATTTACCTAGGCCGTGAAAATGAAGTCAATGTGTTATCAGTGACACGAGGCGAGAAATGATCTATGGGATGAACCTCAGCCTGTTACCGGACATAGAATTAGTCATTGTCAAAATCATAAGCCAGGCAAGATGTAAGGGACCCTTCTCTGCAGCTCTGAGGACTTGTTGGCAACCCAGGATGGTAAATCTGAGGCCTTGCTGCTCCGTGGTGGCGCAGCATGGGATGTGGTGTGTGAGCTGATTTACAGGGAGAGATTTAATGCTCTGTGTGTTATAAAATGTGAGTGTAGATCAACACTGAAGAAATGAGACGCCACAGCTACTTTTTTAGCTCTGTGATTTGTAGGGATTCTTCTCTTGCAAACAGGCCTCTGGCAGATTGGTAAGAGAAAGCCACACAGCTGGGGGCACTGTGTCTGCCCATTTGGTCATCCTTGAATAGCATGGTTGTTCCTGATAGCAGGAAGTGAGACAAACGCTCCCAAAAGGAATTGAGAATGTTGGGATTGATGAGTGATATCTAGGGAATCTAATTTTGGTATCCGAATTTTTTTTATAACATACTTTTTGCCATCAAGACGATGTCATCTTAGCCTAATCTGGATGCTTTACCAGTAGTGCATCTTTGGGAATCGAGATTGAAGACCTTTAGTAAATAAGGTTTTCACAGAGAAGAGACGAGGTCGTTGAAACATCTTCACCATGCTGAGTCCAAAGACTATTCCAAACTTGTTCTCAGATTGATTTTTCTACCTAAGGATTAATTTTCTGACAGAATCACTGACAAGCTTGATCTTTAGAATATTAAACCAAGGCAACTTGTTTGCTTTTTTCGGTTTGTTTTTTAATGTTTTCGAGTGAGGTTTGAAACAAGAATTCATTCCGGGTGAACCAAATGCATTGAAGCACTTTCAGATCAATAGGCGGCTTGGCTTCTCCGTACTACAAATTATGCCCCCTCTAAATTCTCATCAGAGGCAACATGGAAATTAATGAGACCTTTAGGTTAGCCTTTCAAGCTCAGCCTTATTTTATAGCTTTACCTTGCCTTTTTGACACCACGATCCCGCCTGGCCACCAGCAGCATTTCACGTTGCAGTGCACTTTAATTTTGCAGTTTTCTTAGTCTTCCTTGGAAACTGGCAGCTTATTAATCTCAATAACTGAGCTACTCAATAGGCAAGCTCACCAATGAGAAACCAGCCTGTGTCTTTCTTTTTTTTTTTTTTCTTGGCAGATGGAGACAAGGGGGTTGGTTGTTGGATGGAGGCAAGGGTCGTGGCAGAGAAAAAGCTAGTCAGGAAGGGCACCTCATCCCCCACGTTGCTTTCTGACAATTGGCAGGAAAATAAAGAGAGCCTGGTCTAATCCACTGCTCTGCAATTTATGGCTTGTGGTGTTAAACACGCTCAAACCCATTAATAAGAAAATAAATAAAGTGTCGTGGCACGAGTGCAAATTACAAGGTGCATTAGGAAAGAAACAAGCATTACATCTTACTCAAGACCACTCCAGCCCCCCCTTGGCATGGTTTGCAAACTTGGAAGCATCCTTGAAAGTGGAGGTACCCAAGGAGAAGCTGTCCTTTTTAAATGTGGCCCCTTCTGTAAAATTAAAAACCTATTGAGGACTTGAACTTCTTGCTTGCAAGGTGCCACAGCTAAGCCTCTAGCTAGAAAAAATTTAAAAAAAAAAAATTCATCCTTCAGCAGCCAGGACCATGGGGACCCAATTACGAATTGAGGCCACCTCGTGGTCATGCATCGTAAGAGCAGGACTCTGCCCCGAGTCTGTGTAAATGTGGACGACTCTTGGGTTGAGTTGAAAAAAGCCAAGTATTTCCATCTCTGTCTCTGCTCTTTCACCCATTCAGCTAATATCAACTGTCATTCCCTTGGGGCATTTCCTGAAGTCTTCCCAGGGGATATTTTATCTGGCTCAGACAGGGAGAAACCTGATGAAGTGCAAGTCCTTCCTAATTTCTGCCCCCAATGATCCTTTTCTTTCCGCAGAAACCAGATAAGGCCTCGGTGTTTCTCCCAGGCAGGGGAAGTAGGCTCTGCAACTTTTCTGAAGGTTCCCTTGATTTATTAGTCTTGGCCTCGCTTGCTTTTGTGAGTTGGGATCTTGTGTCCCCAGAATTGCAAACTGTCACAAGCTACTCAGCCAATTTGCTCGGCTGAAGCTGCATCCTTTAGATTATATGGGAGTGTTTAAGAAAGCTTTCTCAGACAGATTTTTTTGTCTCCAAAGCCCACCAAACAATTTGAGGCTATTCTGCGAATCTTGTTTGCAAATATTCATTTTTAAAGGTTACAGCAGTGCTATACAGAAAGGATCACCTTCAAAATCATGTATTTTTAAAATCCCTCATAGGACCATTTCTTGCTCAGAATAACTGTTTAGGAGTCAGCAAATATCCCCAATTTCTGTCATCAGTACTTAAATTGTATGTGCCTTATGTTTCAAAAGAGAATGAAAAGCAATTCTTTTCTATTTATTAAATTGTATTACAATTGTATTTCAATTTATTAAAGCTTCAGTTGGGTAAAGCATTCATGAGTTAATTTCTCAACAATTAGTACTCCTATAAAGATGTTGCATACCAAAGATATGAGATTTAAAATCTTATTTTTTTTAATTATTTGAACAAATGGATTAAGAATCCGGCACTGAAGGGAAAGTGGAAAATATTGCCTTTCTTGCTTAGATAAGAATTTAAAATGAAAAGCTTAGTCTTAGTGGCTTTTTAATTTCTAATCAAGCCAGATCCTCTCTACTGTACTTGGGAACATGTGATGAGAAGGCACAGGGAGATATTAGGCCCATTTAAGCATGTGGTGGGACCCTGGGGAGATCGACTCTGCCCTAGCCCACTCTGGCCAGTTCAGTAAAATGAAGGAATAAATTCACAAGCCCGCCAAGCAAGGAGGGCGCTATGCACATGTGTGTTCTCTGGATGCTTCTGTGCTCCGTTTAGGGCTCTTCTTTCTTCCTGTGTCCTACAGCAGTACGCTGAAGGTAGGGAACTGCAAAGGAAATCTTTTCTAGCTTCTAAACCTCAGAATCCACACGAGGAGAGCTTGTGGCCCTATTAAAAATCTTTTCACTTTCTGGAAACCACTGAACACTCTTTCTGAGTTTGGGGTTTTTTTTGTTTTTTTTTTTTTTTTTGAGAACATAGTCATCTCTGAAATACCTACTTTGTGCTAAGTAGGGTAATAGATACTTTACATCCTGTTATCTGAATTGAAGGCCTGGGGGATAGATGTTACTGTCCCCTTTTGACATGTCAGGAAGCTGAAACTCGGGAAGGTGGAGGGTTTGGGACAGAGCCAAGGTCCTGGCAGAACTGGATTCAAGTAGTACTTAACTCAGGCATTAGGAGTTTGCATCTCAGCCTTGCTTTTCTCTGCTTTCCAGCGTCATTTGTACACAGGCTTCCTTTTGTGAGATCCTTATGGAGACTACAGGCTATGTTCTCATAGCTTAGAAACCTAATAGAAAGAGAAGCTCTTCTTGCTCATTATTCCAGCAACACTCCCTTGATTGAGTCCCATGGCCCCCAACTAGGGTCACGTGCCCACCATTGACAAGCCCACGCTAATTGGCCAGGCCTGGATCACACGCCCTCGTAGGGCCTGATGGCGGTGAGGAAAGAGCATGGCCCATAGCCAAGTATTGTGCACGAGCCACAGACCAACCCAGGTCAAATTCAATGCTACTTTGGCCACAGCCCAGCTGCCTTCTCGTATTGCCTGATTGTAGTGATTTTCTCCTCTGGGCAGACACAGCCCTGGCCAGGGTGGGGAAATTTCAGGGCACGGAGTTATCTCACTTGCCTGGGCACAGAAGGGGGTTCACAGTTTATTCTAATATGAAGCTAAAAGAATAAGTTTCACTGACTGACTCCCAGCCTCTTCTGATTCATTACCTCTCTGGTTCACTTCTCAAACATCCCAAGACTTTACCTTTGAGTTCACTGTGGCCACTTAATGCATTTTAACTTTTATTAGTCTCCTGACATCTCTTTTAAGCTATCATCTTCTTTCCTGCAAAAGTGCTTGGATTACACATTTTCTAATTAAAACATGCTCATTTATTGTCTTACTAACCAGTGCTCTTTACGAGGGCTCATGATGAGAAAGTTAACTCACAACATCTCGATACATTTCCTGTCTCTTGGAAATGACTGGAGAAGCAGTTTTACCTTTATAAAGTTGAAGTACTTAGAAGAATTTTTGGTTTTGCTTTTTAATAAAACCATAAATGGGAAACATTTAACTCCATGCTTCAAGCTCATAATGTTCTCAGCAATGCATTGTATCCTCTTTGTTGTGGTATGTCTACGTGGGATGTTTTTGCAGGGGTCTGTCAGCTCCTTAATGAATATAGGTAACATCAGAATGGTTTTTGTCCTAAAATACAACATATCCTTGTGTTAATAATGATGCCTGTTGCCATTTACACTCCTGTGAATTAAGTCGATATTGCTAGAAGTAGTGAGGTTCAGTGCAACAGAGGGTAAATGCAGCACACAGATATTTAAACCCACCTAGAATTTCAATATAATGGTATGTGTGGTGGCATTGGGGTGGGTGTGCCAACAAGGTGGGAAGGGCATATTCCGCATGTCTTTGTTTTTCTGAGTTTTTGCGTTGTTTGCCTTGTCTTTGGAAATATGGAAGCAGCATAAAGATGGGGACCTCCTCATGTCCTGACTGTACTGTGCATCTTCAAAGCCACAGTACCATTCGGTTTAGGGAAAAGGGAGAAGTGTGGTGGCATTCTTCACTGAGCTAAAGTCAAATGGCTATTTCAGGCAGAGAGTGAGAGACAGATAGAGATGAACAGAGACAGAGACAGAGGTAGAGATGGAGATGGAGATGGAGACAGAGATAGAGGGAGACATGTAGAGAGAGAAAAGAAAAGGTCTGCTGGTGAGAATGCAGAAACAAGCAGATGCCCTCTTCTTGGAGGTTGGCCCCGTGATCTGATCACTATACCAGAAGCCAGACCAGAAGGCGCAATCAAGGTCAACATGATTTGGGATGGTTAAAACTGAGCCCCAGTCATTTCAGACAAGGAGGCATCATTTGGCTGCACAGAGGCAGAGTTTCCAGACTGGAACCCATGTGAAGATCACCTACTGTAGTCATATGTCTATTTTACAGACAAGGAGCAGGAGGCTCAGAATGTTCCACAACTCGCCAAGGCCTCCCGCTCTAAACGTCCACGTGGGGCTGCAAGGCGGGCCTCAGGCTCAAGCTTCTCCCAGCACCTTGAACTATTTCCTGCATGATGAGGGGACTTTGGTGCCTACTTGTCCTACACAGAATCTTTTATCTCCTTTTCTCTCTGCAAAGGAAAGGTCAAGAATTTAAGGCAAAGAATTAGAGCACATATTGCAACAGATTTAGTCTTTTCAGTTATTTTATTACAAAATGTACGCATTCTCTTGGTAAGAGAATTGTCGAGAATCTCTAATTCTCAACCATTAGAAAGATAGAAAGTAAAAAGGAATAGTCTCTGCTTCTGAATTTCTATTTGTAAGGAAATTTCACTTGAAGGTTTATTATTTTAGGCTTTCAAACATGTTTATGGATATCTGAGCATTTTTTTTAAGTTTTATATAAATGGAATCATGTACATATCATTTGGCAACTTCCTTTTTTAACTTAATGAGATATTGTGGAAATCTTTTCAGGTAATTTAATGTAGACCTACGTCATTCTTTTTTAAAGTCTATGTAATATTCCATAATGCCATAATTTATTTAACCAGTCTCTTCTTGATGGACATTTCGATTGCTTTCAGGTTTTTGCTGTTACAAACAAAAGTATAATAAAAAGTTTCGTGTAGGTATCTTTCTTTGCATACTTATATGATTACGTTCAAAAGTTAAATTCCTGGAAGTGAAATTCCTAGAGCAAAGGGTGTACATAATGTGCATTTTGAGTTTTGATAGATTGTACCAAATTACATTCATCTCAATTCAAATGTTACAATCTCTCTTTATTCCTCTGTCTTCAATGGCCTGAATTTCTTCTATTGGTTTAAAATAAGAGCTCTGAAGTTGATGGTGTTGGGTTTTAGATAGAATTGAGAGGATTTTTTTTCTCAAGGAATAACATACTAGATACTTGAATACCCTAGGAATGCCGACACCCCCTCTCACATGCCAGGCGTAGCATAAGAGAGCGGCATTGCTGTAGGGAAAATCCAATTCACTTGCTTCTCTTGGTTCCAGCTGTAGGGCCCTTTCTCTTTGCTCCTAAACTGTGCCCCGGCATGGCCTACGTGATTCAAAACACATAACCTTTGCTGCCTTTCTTTTCTCATTTATAAGTTGGCAACGTTTAAATCTGCCTCCTCTCCTTGTCTCCTTTGCCTCCATCTACCTAACGGGGATATTATAGGAATGCCTAAGATGACTCAGTCAAGTTTCTGAGTCCCAAGAGAAATGCCTAGTACAGCAGTATTATTGTTCTAACAACTATTACAGAAGAGCGTTCTGATCAAGGGCTTGAAAATCCAGCAAGGAAGACAGCCTCTTTTGTGAAATAAGTATGTGAGGGCTCTGTCAATAAGAAGCCCTCGGGCCAAACTTATATAGTTACTTTATCTGAAATTCCGATTTTATGCTAAATAAAGATTTTTGTATTTCCCACCTCCTGTTGGTAATCCCATTACCGGCTGTGTTCATAGGACTTTAGTTTAATTCAGCCAACATTAGTGGGGGTCCTACTAGTGTCTGAGCACCATGGCACTGAGGGTAAAGGATGGAAAAGACATGGCCCCTGCCCTCTGGGAATGACAGTCCAGAGGGAGGAAGGCCACAGAGCAGATCATTTATATGGATGTAAGATGTTGTGAGCTGCACCTAAGCTCAGAGGACTCTATGGGAGCAGGGAGAGCTGGGGATACCCATTCCTACCTGGTCAGGGAAGCCTGGCTGGCCAGAATGGTGTCTGAGTTCCATCCGGACAGGACAGTGAGTTACCCCACCGAAAGGGCATTCCAGGCAAAGGCAAGAGAATAAGAAAAGGCCGGAAACGATGTGCAAGCCCGCTGGGTCAACTGGACTGAGCCTCAGGAGACAGTGCTGGAAGGTCTCATGGCCCAGGTCAGGGATGCCTTCTAGGCTCAGCCAAGCACTCTAAGGTTTATTCTGTGTGGGCTGGAAGCCCAAAAAAGGGTCTGTGCAAAGGGGTGTTAGCGTTGGATTTGCCATGAGAGGAAGAAAGACCTTGGTTTACACACCAGAAAGGGAGGAACTAAGAGCACACTGAAGTCAACCAGTGGATCTTATATTTAAGGAAGAGAGGAACAGAGCGAGGGAGGAAGGCAAGATGGAAAGAAAGAAGGAAGAGGAAACAAAAGGAAAGAGATATATACTTAAAGTAGGCAGTATATGGGATTCATTGGTAATTATCTTCACAACTGTAATAGCCAACATTTATTGAGGGTCTACTCAGTGTTAAGTATGCGCTGAGCTCCTCATTTAATCCACACAGTATTCCTAAGAAATACTTCCAATCGTTTTCGTCATTTCCATATGAGGAAACTAAGATCTAACCATGACAAGTCATTTACCCGAGGCTGCGCAGGTTGCAGGTGGGGCAGCCGGGCTCTGAACCCCACGTGCTGCCAGCAGTTGGCCCATTAGCCGCCGGCCCATCCAGCTTCCGAGAGGCAGCAGGTGCCATCCCAGCCTGCCCCTGACCCTGACTTTCCTCCTTCTTCCTTGATCCTCCCTTCCCTATCTCTACCCTTCCTCCTCTTCCTCACCTCCCTCTACTGAAATGCAGACATTACTTTGTTCTGCATGTAACCACTGAACCTCTTGTCAAGCAAAACCTAAGAGCCAGAAAGGAGCCCAGTTCAAGTCCAAGCCTTCGAGAAGCCTGCAAAGGCAGCCTCCCCCCATCAGCCTCACCTTTAGGTTTTGTTTAATTCTGCCACTTGCAAAGAAAATGCCTGAAGGCGGGCACCTGCCTTTTAGTCTAACACACCACCTCCCTGTCAGGCAGTTTTCAATTTACCATGCCTCGGCATGTCCGACTGCATCTTCGTCAAGACTTCCAAGATGGCAGTGACAAGCTTTTCGGGTACTTAAGGCAAACATGCATGACAGTTTTCCTTGACACTTGCATTTTTAAAAAGCCTCGCCTGGGGCCCTAGGAAACCCAGCATTTAAGAAACCAGGAACCTTTCAAGGAAGCCAAGCTTTCAGAGCCTGCTTCTCTGGGACTTGTTTTGTGATAGGGATGCTGCCGTAGGATCTGCGCGGGGGCATATTAAGTGCCACGGCGATATTTATGTGTTGATGCTAAATGATGGTTGCCCTTTCTAATGGCATTTTTTCTTGATGACCGAAATGTATGGATCTGTTCTGTGCATTGTCAGTGGTATGTGGCTGGCCTACAAACACGCTTAAATGGCACACTTCTGCAAAGTACTCCTTTCTGAGTGTCCAACAGATATATGTAGGCAGGCAGATGTGTCACAGGGGTTGCTCTAAAGCTTAATTAATATCCCTGAAGAGCTCTTATATCATTTCATGAAGAGTGCTAAATAGGAAGAAAATAACGTACCTGTGGCTGTCGCGCATATAAAGAAATGTGGGTAAATATGCGGATAGGCCTTCTTATATTTGCTCAGGCCTCAAAGGGTCTGATGTAAATTCAAATGGAAAAATAAATTGTATTAAAGATAACCATCTTTTATTTGAGAGTTAAAAAAGAAGCAACAGTGCCTCAAACTTAAATGCTAGAAATCTCTACACACTGTTGATGCGGAAGAAGCAAATCTACAAGACACAAAAATGAGTAGAAGTTTTCTTTCTTTTTCTTTTGTTTTCTTTCACTTCTCCCAGCCCCTGTATCTGGGATTGCTTTGATGACTTAAGGATTGTCGGTAGCTCTGCAGGAATTCAGAGAAACCCATTTTGTTTCCCTTTCCAGGCCATGAACAAATCCCATAAAATACTTAATCTGTCCCCTTTAATTTTTATACCATTGCTACACCTTCCTGCTTCTCTGCCTTCCTTCCTTCCTTCCTTCCTTCATTCATTCCTTCCTTCCTTCCTTTCTTCCTTCCTTCCTTTATCCACCCGGAAAATGGGTCTTGAGCACCTCCAAAAATAACCATTATGGGTTTTTGGTTGGTTAGTTGGTTTTTTACTTCTTCCTAGGCCTTAGTGTACTCATTTAGAAATAGAGAGAAATGGATTAGAACTTCATTTCTGAAATGAAGAAAACCATGGAATACCAGTTTTAAGATGGGGAAGAAGGGTGGGTATAAAACTTACGTGGGCAAATAAGTAAGTGGAATGATAAATATTGTAGAACACTGGGATATTTAAGATACTTAAGTATTAAAGGCTTGCAAAGATCTGCAGTAATCTCCTTAATTCCATGTACTCCATTATTTCCTAAATATCAAGGAACTTTTTCTTTACCTAAAGCTAGTAATATACAAATACACTTGGTGATCCAAAAAACACACTTTAAGATATTGTATTTCAGATCCTCTCTGATCTCATGGCAGAAGTGTTATAAGAAGGCTAGAATTTCTTCAAACCCTGGCTAGGAAGGACTTTGTGATTTTGTTGTCTAAAATAAATTGTAATTTCTCTCTTAGCCTAAAGTTTTTAAATTCATGCATACCTAGACTCATTCATCAATTTAGGCAGTATTGGGCCTGGTGAATAAGTACTGTTTATAATACATTGCTCAGGGTATGTGGTAACAATAAAACCTTCTTAATAAAAAATGTCACGGATAGCTTTCCTAGAATATAAACCCCACTAGGCTCTCACTAAAACCTCTTTCCTGAAATGGGAGCCTGCTGAGGTGGCTATATTCAAACATTTTGTAAGGTATAAAGTATTTTTACTCTTTCTGCTACTGCTACTACTTTGGTGATAATGCTTAATTTTGTAATTCATTAAAAGTTTTCAAGAACAAGCTCGGGACATGGGTAGGATGCAAGAAAATTGGCAAAATGTTTAGTGCCAACCAGAATTTGACCTTTTTGAGGAGTTCAATGGTGGTCGTCGTTTTCTACATTTATAAACCAGCTAGAGGTTCTTCAAAAAGTTAAACATAGAATTGCCATATGATCCAGCAAGCCCTCTCCTCGGCAGAGCCCCCAAAGAATTGAAAACAAGTTCTCAGACAGACACTTGCACACCAATGTTCATAGCAGCCTAGTCGCAACAGCCAAAAGGTGGAAATAACTCAAATATTCATCAAGGGATGAATGAATAAAAAAAAGTGGGACACACACACACACGATGGAATGGTATTCAGCCATAAAATGGAATAAAGTGCTTATACTAAATACCTGCTACAGTGGGGGCTAACTTGAAAATATTACGCTGATTGAAAAGAAACCAGACACAGAAGGTTTCATATTACATGAGTCCATTTACATGAAATATCCAGAACAGGAAAATCCATAGAGACAGAAACCAGAGTAGTGGTTGCCAAGAGCTGGAGGTGAGAGAATGGGGGGATAGGGAATTACTGCTTAATAGGGATGAGGTTTTTTTGGGGGGGTAATGAAAATGTGTTGGAACTAAATATAAGTGGTCATTGTACAACATTGTGAATGCACTAACTGCCACTGAGGCTATATTTTAAAATGACTAATTTTATATCATGTGAATTTTGCCTCAATGAAAAATATTTTAATTAATCAATTAATTAGAGAAAAACAGCTAGAGGATCAATGTGTCCCACTCAGGATGAAAGGTCTACTCAAGGGAGAGACAAGGAGACAGTTCGGCTGGAGAATCAGTCTCTTGCTCCAGTCTTTTCCAAGCAAGAAAGGTGCTAGGAAAAAAAGTCTGTTCCCAAAACATGTCTTGAAATGGTTAGCTTTGAAGTCACAACACAAAATATCAGTACATGTGGTTTGATTGGTACTGGTAAATGAATCCAAGTGCGTAGCACATTAGCATCTGAAAGATTGTCAACACGATCCCCATCCCGCGTGATGGCAAATGCAACTCTTGAGACTGTCGTGTAGGGATTGAAGCACCAGAGATAAGGAAATAAAGGTGTATCGGACAGGACCCCTTCCTTAGCGAGCTGGGGGAAAAGGCGAAAGATAAATGGATTCTTCTCTGGGTGGAAGAGGGTAAACATAGGATTTTTCCAAGATGAAAACCATTCTGATCATATTCTATTAAAAGTGGTTTGGAAGAGAAAATGCACCATGAAGTCTTCATGTTTGCAGAGATATCAAACCCATGAAGATAAACTGCTCTGTAGGTGGGCAGAGAAATGACAGATAAGGAGCAAGTACATTTACCAAAAATTCTTCCAGACTTGTAGGAAGATTATCTCTGAGGTCCCAGTTACAATCCAGGCACTGGCCTGGAGATTCACGTAAACTAATGCCTGAATATATTAAGTACATCCGCCGGGTTGCTGTGGAAAGACAGGAGGCTATAGGGCTGCAAAATGCACAGGATCGCTAAGCAGAATATTAGAAATTAATCAAAAATGCATTATCCCACTATTTTCCAAAGCCACTGGGTGTCCGAGTGGAAATAAGGAACACGATCATGGCTGGCACCCCTCAAGAACGACAGAAAAGTTGAGGAGAATTCCAACTTAAAAGATCAGGAAAATAGAGGGGCTCTCATGAAACACACCGAAAGGCTCCTCAGAATAGAAAGGTAAAGTTTTCTCAAAGGATTTAAAACAACTGCGTGCAGGAATAACAAGAACACGATCTTGTTTACCGAAATCTTGAAAGCCAGAGAGGAGGGAGCATCCCATCTGAGCACAGATGGAAAACCTTTTACATCCATCACCTCCTACAGGCAGTAGAAAATGACCTTTGAAGATCTTTTCAAGACCTGTATCGGTTCATACTTTTACTCATTTACTAGAAATTGATGGCGCACGAAGCACGTGCTGGGAATTCTTCCAGGGGCTGGGGTACAATGGCAACAAAGACCCCGGAATCCTGGCCCCCACGGGATGAGCACACATTAGGGAAAGCAGAGATAAACAAGGAGCGGATGAGATGGCTCCTCAAAGGGATTCGTGTTCACGGAGTTGTCCCGATGTGGGGTGGGGGATGGGCCTTCGAACCACGGTTCCCAGGCTGCAACCGTGGGCAAGGTGGGTGATGAAAGGCTGGCATGGGAAGGGCTGATCAAGGAAGAGTTTCTGAGGAAGTGAGCTTTGAGGAGAGACTTGACAGACCTAAGAGGGGCCAGGCAAAGATCTGAGGAAAGAACTTTCCAGAACAAGGGAAACACAGGGTGACTACCCAGGTGTGGGAAGAGCTTGGCCTCTTTGAGGAACAGCAGAAAGTGTGGCGGGCACCTCAGGACCAGAGCAGGTAGAGCTGGGAAGAGATGGCGTAGACCATGAAGAGATGTCCTATAGGCCACAAAGGGGAGCTGGATTTCATCTAAGGAATTGGAAGGTTTTAAGCAGGGGAGTAGTAGGATTTGATTTGTGTTTGTAGACAATGGGCGACTCCTGAGAGGCGGAGGGATGTGGTGGGCAAGGTGGAAACAGAGTCTTGTTTAGCGGCTGCTGCATGCAGCAGGCCAGGGGCAAGGTGGGGTAGAGCAGTGAGTGGGAAGAAAAGGTCAGGAATGTGTGGAACGCAGAGAGCAAGGCAACTGGTGATGGACTGCGGGTGAGGGAAGGAACCTTGGCAAAGCCCGGTGAGGTAGACGGCATGGTGCCCGCGCAGATGCCACCCTGCCGGACTGAAGCTTGCAATCCCCCCAGACCCTGGGAATGTTGGCAGCCAGCAGATCTCAGCCAAATCCCTTCAGTGGAAGACAGCCACCTCTTGCAGGAAATTCCTCTGGGCACAGCCCACATCCAGTGACTGGTCCCAGTGCGAGTATGAAGGCCCAGCCTCCTCGGCCCAAATTGGAGCAGCCTGGCAGAGCTGCCCCCACCCTGTGAGATTAACCAAGGCCCCTTTGCAAGGCATCGCAATCCAGCTTCCCCCTCCGCCAGCCTTCCTCCTTGACTCCGTCACAGGCGGTGTTCCCAAGAGCACTTCCTGATACACGTCCTGCATGCACGTCTCTTCTCACGGAGTCTGCTTCCCGGGGATGGCGCCTGCGCAGCTTGGGGAGTGGTGGCTTCTTTAACTGATAACAGGCGAAGCCTGGAAAAGACAGGAAGTTTGGAGTGAAAATTGAAAGTTGTGTTTTGGTCATGCCAAACTCGTGATGCCTAACTAGATCCAAATGTAGACAGAGGAATAAGTGCAATATGGAGAGCTGGCTAGAATATTCTGGACAAAAACCAAAACCCTCAAGGCAGAGGTCAAAGAAAACAGCCAAGCTTTTTTTTTTTTTTTTTTTTTTTTTTGGTAATCACAGGCCTGTGCTGAATTCCACATGAGTCTTTTCTACCCCAGTCATTTTTCAGATGGAGTGCTCCTAAATGTGCTTTCTTAACTCAAAGAGAAGACATGGTTAAAACCCTTTGTGCTTGATCTAAAATCCAGATCCCAGGCCCTCAAGCCATGTATAACGTACCTCATCCTGCCGGCCTCCTCTTCCTACCACTGGCCCCTGGACCACTGTGTTCCATCCACATTGTCCTCCTTTCACATCCTCAGAAATTAAGTCTTTCTCACCTCAGGGCCTTTGCACATGCTGTTTCTGCTGCCTGGGATGCCCTTTTCATCACTCCTTGAATGGGTAGCTGTTTCTTACACTCACATATCCCTGATCCTCTGCCGAGAGATGAGTGACCACACTAACGTAGTCGTGCGTTTTCTCCATGGCACTTCTCACATTTTATAATTATTTCATGTATTTGTTGTTTACCTGGACTTGAGTTTTATTTATTTGTTCTGTCTTTCCAATTAGAAATTCCCTATAAGCATAAGGACTTATTCGACATCGTATCCAAAGCATCTAGCACCATGTGATGCATAGTCCATGCTCAATAAACATTGGCTCACTTGTGACTTGTGGCCTTGGAGCCGCATGTGGCCCTCCGGATCCTTGAGTGTGGCCTTTTGACCGAATCCAAATTTTACAGAACAATTTTAATAAAGGGATTTGTTCTGTGAAGTTTGGATCCCGGCGAGGGGCCCCACTCGGGGATCTGGAGGGCCACGTGTGGCCTTGAGGCCACAGGTTCCCGGCTGGTACGACACTTCCTGTGGGGCACTTTATGTGCTCACAGATTGCTTTCGTGTTCTCTTTCAGCTCTTCCAACAATTCTGCGATATAAATATTGTTATCATCTCCATTGTTTTAAAGGAGGCATCTGAGGCCCAATAGCAATCATGGAGCTGAGGGCTGAGTCCAAGTGTGCCTGGCCCCAAAGCCCGTGCACTTGATGCTGTACTGTAGTCAGTGAGTTCCTCTAGCAGAGCTTTTGAGCACCTACTATGAACAGTGAAAGACACCAGGAAGCAAAAAATAGAGGGCCTGCCTTTGTGATTTGAAGAGACAAGACAGACGTGCAAAACAAATGTAGTAGCGTGAAGCAGAATATGATAAAGGGATGTTCCCTAAGGGTCCTTCCAGCTCCAACGGTCTCCAACTCTCTGAATGGCGCAGGCGCTACGCACGGTGGGAGAGCTCCTTCTGCGCGCTGGCTGGGTCTGATGGCGTGCGTTCTTTCCTCCTCCACCTCCGGCTGCCAGGGAACGCGCGTGTGAGTCCATTTGGAACAGCTGTCTCTACACTCCCATATGATAGTGTGCGGCGAATTCAAGGTCAAATCTGAAGTCAAAGTCAGAAGTCTTTGTTTTTCCCTCCTACTATATCAAGACTCTTACCAATTAACTTGAAAAAAGTCACCAAGTTAACAACTCCAGGGGGAAAAAAAAAGACTCCTCATCTCATCCCAAAGACTCTGAAATGGATTTGCTCACAAAACACCAGGTTTCTTTAGTGACCTCCAGAGACCTTGCCTGTCACACTGAGCAGTATATCATTTCATGGAGGAAAAAAAAAAAGTTCTGCCATGAAGAATGCTATGTTATATCACACTGTGACACTATTTAAATATCGAGAGTCGAAGCTTCTATTCAGAAAACGGAAGGCAATAAATTGAGTTGCTAATTATTCCAGCTGTGAGTATTTTGGGTACGGCTGCAAATTTTGAAGAGGACAAAATAAAGGATTTTCCTGTTGTTCATGGCATATGCAAATGTAGTGGCAGTCCCCTGTGGACTGAGAGGTTCAGGGATGAGAAACCTTGAAAGCCTGTTTTTTTCTTGAATCAGAATTGGTTTGAGTCTCAGCTTAGAGAACCTTGATGTGAAGTAGACTTTAAACTGTACTAATTGGGTTGTTGGCTTCTTGTTTTTTTAAATTCAGGAAGTAGAAATTAAAAAAAAAAAAATTAAGTTCTATTTTAAAAGCACCAGTTCACTTCTCAACCCAAGCATACATTTCCAACTGGAAGGAGAGAACAAGCACATTAGTAATATCTCCAATCCCTTCTTTTCCTAAAAAAATTATGTGGGGGAGGGAGGGTGGGGATGCCGACAATTCTCCAGTCACCGTGCTAATTAGAACAACTCATTCATTCAACAAATATCTTAAATGAGCTGGGCACTAGACTAGGTCGGGTAGATTCAGTAAAAAGCAAGATACACTGTACTTGGTTCTTGTCCTCAAGAATTTGCAGGCTTAAAACTGCCTTCTTGGTATGATCCTGTTGTTTTTTTAATTAATAATAATAATAATAATGGGATGTTTACGTGTAGAAAAAAAAAGTCTGACTATAAACATCAGATGTTTACCAGTCCATTTCTCAAGAGAATAGGAGATTTTTGCTGTTTTTAAAAATTTATATACTTGATTTTTTTGTGATGTGCTCATGTTTGCATTTGCAGACAGAAACAAAAAGTTGGAACACTTAAAAGATCACCCCATTTTGCTGTCTGAGTAGGGCTCAGCAGTGCAGTATATCCGGCACCATCTTTCTCATTGCCTGTTTCTCTTGTTCCTTCTCATCCTGTGGGCTTCTCTCTGTCTCTCTTTTCTCCTTCCCTCTGTGCCCCATGTCTCTGTCTCTCTTGGCAACCTACCCATCGCATTTTCCTTCAGCCATCACCATTCTTTGTCCATATTGGAGAGCTTAATAATGATGCCAGAGAGTGTGGTGGTTATTTAACCTCTCTCCAGCTAAGTGTTTTATTATAACTCCTGAAAACCCAATTACAGTAACTTTACATGCTACAGTACCCTTTATGGGCTGCCTCTTTATTAAACTTACTCTTTTAGAGACAATAAACCTGATGCTTCAAAGGGCATGGCGAGGACCAGTGAAATGTGATAAAATCTGGAGTTTCTAGCGCACACCTGATCTCCCTTGCTGAGCACCACACCCCCACTCCCGGGTGTTTCTGCCTCTGTTCTTTCTCTGGCTTTTTATCAAATTTCAGCCACTGAATGTATGACATTAAAACTATTTTCGGGAGTAATGGGCTGTGTATCAATATTTTCATCCGCTCCTCTGAATATCCATGAGTTTATTTACTGGGGAGGTCAATTTTCTCGGTAGAACAACAGTAGACACCTGGTTTCCCTGATAACCGGAGTTGCTTTTTTTTGCACACGGCATTACGTTGAGACCATTCGGGATTTTTGGTGTGTTTCAGGAAGAACATTTGCTGCAGCAGACTTCATGAGCTAAGGAGAACACCACGTCTGCACTGTTAGTCATTAGTTGTCCTGGTTAGCTGACTGCTACCCTGTTATGAGATAGTGGGACACAGAGAGAGAGAGGAGAGAGAGAGCGAGCCTTGACCTTCGGAGTTGAGGCAGCACAATTATTTGTGTAGTATATTTCTGTTGCACAGTCCTGCTGGGATTTTCCCCTGGGAATAAAGCCAACTCAACAGAAAATAAGGGCGATCCCACTGGTTGCAAGCTGAAAAATGGAACTTGGTGTTAAAGACTTTTCCATATTTGTTTGTTTCTTTGGTAGGGTTTGAGGTTAATGACTGAGTTTACGTGTCTCAGAGGGGAAAAAAAAGAAAAAAAGGAAAAGAAATCTTTTCTTGGGGCCTCAGGTAGTCTAGCCAGCTGCCACTTCTCAAAGTTTCTGCTGTAGATTATTCAAGCTCCTTCTGTATCATAAGAATAAAATAAAAATCCGCAGCATTTCGAATTGGTGGGGCTCTTCGTGCATGTATGTTATGCATGAGTTTTTTGTCTGTTAGACTTCTTTTTAAAATCTTCCATGGTTGTTTAATCAGAGACAACGCATGTCCTTAATTTTCTAAGCCAATTTGAAACAGGAGCCTGGTTTCCCGAGATTCTGCCCCAAATCCATGTCTTTGCTGTCATGTAACGCACATGGCGGGATGGCTGTTAGGCAGTCAGGTATGCTCTCTCAGATTTTATTAAATGGTTTTGTTTTCACATGAGGAAAAGTGATGACATTTACCAAAAAGATTGATAGTTTGGGGTGAAGTGATGATCACTGAATTCTTAAGAAAGCTTTCTTAAGAGCTGAGCACAAAGAGGAACCATTCTCCCTTAGCCTTAACTGTTCAATCCCAAGCGCAGAACCTGTGCTCGCAGTATGCGGGGCACCAGGACCAAAGCCCCCGATCCCCCACGTGGAAAGGAAGGGAAAGAAGTGTGTGAGCTCCTCTTTTATTTTTTGTAAGGCATCAAGGACTGGTTTTCTCTGTCTCTTGGAGTGTTAGCAGCTCCAAGGACGGCACTTTGGGAGCTTCTCATTTGCCTTTCCTTCCCGAGGCACAAGTGGCCAATTCTGAGAGCAATTGAGTTGTGCTTGAAAAATGTCAAGTGCATTTGGAAACTACACATTTTTGCTGACGCCTGGAGTCCTGAGCCGAGCCACTTCCATGACCGACTGCTGGGAAGAGGTTCAGTTGGGGCATCACAAATGATTCATCCGAACACACGGAGCAGGCCCCTGAGGGGGAAAAGCTGTCTTAATAGCCAGTTCAGAGAAAAATCAGGAGAAGTCCCCTAAGCCTTCGTGGTCCTCCCTGTGACCATCTGGCCAGACCATTACCTTGTGAGTCTTGCTTCATTTTATTTTATTTTCCTGCAGCATGTGACTGTGACTGCAGCATCCCTGAGTGAATCAAAGCTTACAATTTTTTTCAACTTTTTGTTAGGAAAATTTTCAAACATATGGAAAAGTTGGAAAATAGTACAACGTAAGGATAACCACCTAGTTTCAACAATTGCTCTCATTTTGCTACATGTACCTTACTTATTTTTATAAAGATGGAAAGATAGAGATCTTGTGGAATCATATGAAAGTCAGTTGCAGACTCAGGACACTTTACCCTAAAGATATCCACATTCAAAGCTTGCGCTTAAAAAATATATACACACACACTAACAATCTAGTGTGTTCTCTGTAAATCAGATGCATTTGGAAGGTGCAAAAATGATTAGGGTAGCCTTTTCTAAGCTTTAATGTACATTAGAACCACGTAGGGAGCTTCCTGACTGATACGCTCCCAGACCCCATCCTCAGATCGGGATGGGGCCCAGGAATGTGTACTGTTTTTAACAGAGCACCCAAGTGAGACCAAAGCAGGTATTTATGGGACATAATCTGAAGATCATGTCTTTAAAACCTTTCTTTTTCTATTTGTTTACTGAATTTAATCCTATAAAGATTAGTAACACCAGGGTGTAACTGTTTCGTGAGAGAAAGAGGATTCTACATGTCATTGGTATTTTTGTTTAAGCATTTAAAGCAGCAGAAAGTAGAAAAAGAAATGATGTGATAACTAAGTGAGTTTCATTTAGCTGTGATCATCACACACACCACGATGCCAATGAGTGGCCTGAGAGATACATCCTGAGAGGGTTAATGCGGTACCGAATAGCAGGCAGGTTGTTTTCTGTGGAGGGATCTGGCCTTGTATGTATAAATAGAGACACTTGCCTGTATGCATATGCAAACTTGTAAATCTGTTTGGAAAACAGGAGTCAACATAGCAGAAGCAACCTTAGTTTTAAAATTTAAAATGTTCACCGTGCTGTTCTTTTACCATGCATTATTTTAGCCTTGGAAGAGGTTGCAGGTAGGTCATTTAACAAAGATTTGTCGAGTGCCCACTCTGTGCCAGGCTTTATTCTAGATGTTAGAATACAGTGTGAACAAATCAGACACAATTCCTGATTATTTTAAACTTTGTAGAAATTCAGTTCTAATCATGGAGAAAGAAGATACGTAATACACAAGGATACATACATACAATGAAGAAAAATAAAGCAGTTATAACAGGATACAAAGTAACGGAGAATGAAAGGAGACCAGGGAAGATCTCTCCCAGAAAGCGATATTGGAGCAGAGGGTTGAATGATGTGAAGGAACAAGCTGTGCGGATATTTCCAGGCAGAGGGAACAGCAAGTGCAAAGGCCCTGAGGCAAGAAGATGTGACAGGATGAGAAATAGTAAACTGACAATGTGACAGAAGGAGTAAGGGAACATAATAGTGGCAGAAGATTCAGTTGCAGAAGTGGCCAGAGGGCAGATCATGCAGGGTGTTATAAGTCTTGGAAAAAGTCTTCTGAGTTTATTCTAAATGTTATCAGAAGGCTATAAGGGGCGGAGCGTGGGAGGGGAGATCTTGGTGACATGTGACATAATCCGACATCCTTTTCAGAAGGAAAAGTATAGAAAAGAAATTGTCCAGGGGATGATCTTAGGATCTTCTGAAGCAATCCCGTTTGTAAGATATAGTCATCCCATCCTTTTTTTTAGTAAATAAGTGTATTAAAAATGACACTAAAGCCAATTTAAACTTCTTAATCTTCATCTTGTTGCTCTCATGTTTCTAAAACCTTCCTAATTTCAGTTTATTGATTCTGTCCACAAGTATGACTCATGTCCAGGAACTGATGATTAGACTCTAGAGATACCAAGATTAAGTAATATCTACCAGTAGCAGTGTTCCAGAGTTCACATTCCGGTTGGGGGCAGACACATTAAAAAATTTATACATATATAAATGTATGTATATATATATATATATAAACCAAGTGTATAAATAGATGTGTGAGTGCACAAGTGATGGGGGAAACGTTAGAATAGGCTTCCCCGGGTAGGCAGCAGGGAAGGTGAGTAGGAGTTGGTTAGACTGGGATGGGTGGGGCTGTTCGACAGAGCATTGCATGGTGTTCACAAAGGCCCAGCGGCAGGACCGGGCTTGTTAGGGAAAACGTGTCTGTCGGGGTGTCTGAAGCATGGACGCGTGGGAGCTGGGAGCACAAGGGTAGAGATGGGCGTGGAAAGTCGGGTAGTGGTTGTAGAGAGCTGGTCCCATGTTGAAATCTAGGTTTCCCCTTTCAGGCACGGGAGGATAAGCAGGGATTGGAAAGCCAGGGCACGGTGGCATCGCGGCTGAGAAGGAAGGGCGAGCAGGGGGGCTGGCAGGGAGGATTGGTAGGGGAGGTTTTCAGAAATGAAATTGATGGGATTCTTTAACCTATTGGATGGGAGAAGACGAGGGAAAGGGAGAAGGTGACAATGACCACAGTGTCTTACGTAACTGAGAGTAGTCGGAGCCCAGGAAGAGTGGATTTGGGGAGGTAAAGGAAAAGAGTCTGAGTTTGGTTGTGACTTGTTCAAGACACCCACGAAATGTAGACGACGTGATGTCCAAGACACGACAGGAATGTGGGGTGGAGCTCGGGGAAGAAGTAGAACAAGGAACGGAGATCCAGACACTTCAGATATGTCAGCAACAGCCGGAGCCCTGGCAGCGGGCAAGGTCACCAAGGAAGCAAGAAGGGTGTTCCTGTATTTTTAATGACTCTTTGCCATGTCTTTAAATTCCCTTGTTTTACTTCTATTTCCTATGTTCACTAGGAACTCTTGGAGAACTGTTCAAGAAATAAGTTAGAGGGAGCTCTAAATCTAATCCCAGAGTTTCCTCCTCACCCTGACTTTCTGCCGCACGTATGTTCTAGCTTCATTAGAAAACAGTGGACTATTATTTAGTGATTTGGAAAACTCCTCAGGTGTATGTTCAACATTTGACAAGCTTTAAATTAAAACACACATTTCAGGCTTCTTATAGAGTAGCTCTGAAAAATAATAATAACAGCTGGTCTTAATGGGCTGAGCACTTACTATGAGACACACCTTGGTTAAGTGCTTTTCCTGCATAATCTTGTATAATCCTCACAACAACCAGATATAAGGTACCTACATTCTTATTACCCTTATAGTACAGAGGAGGAGACGGAGGTTCTCAAGAGCAACATTACATAACTTATGTGAGCTCACTTGTCCAGAAATGGCACCACCAGGACTCCGATCCAGGTCTGTCTTGTTCTAAAACGCTGCTTTAAACACCACACCTACCGACTCTTCTTCCAAGATTCTCATAATCTGGAGCATTAGAAGAGAGCTACTAGACAAGGAATCCAAAGGCTTATTTGTGGAATCAAACTTCTGGGTTTTATTCAGATAACCGAACATACTTACAGTATGAATGAAGACTAAATATCAGTTGTTTATTTTCATGTTAGCTGTGTTAAATAATTCCCTAATCAGATATTTATTTTCTGACATGATTGTCAGTCATCCTGGGCTCCTTTGATCTCTGTCAAGGATAAAATGTTTTCAAGGTTTTATCTGGAAGCAACCAAGATACGGACATTTGCAATGATGGTGACCCTACCTCAGAATCCTGCTGGGAAGGCCCACTGACCCCCAGAGGCCAGGGCAGTGTGGTATAGTAGGTCTGGTTAGAGCTTCTAAAAGCTTAGAGATGTAAAAAGAAAAGTCAAGCAGACTGGAGTTTGAGCTCAACGGTCCTGCTTGCTAACTAACTCTGAGATTCGGTTTTCTCATCTGTAAAACTGGGAGAATAATAGTGCCCACTTCCTGTGGTTAAGGTGAGGTTTAGTTGAAAGTCAAATATTTAGCATTGTAACTAACACATTGTGAGCGGTCAATAAATACAGTTGCACCTACTGAAGATGTGAAGAGAAAGGAAATACTTGTATTAACATTTTGACATCTTAGAATTGCAGCTGAGTGAAACCGCAAAATAATGAGAGGACCACATTCATTCATTCATTCATCCATTTACTAAAGTCTCCCCTGTATATTGGGCTTTGAGTTGGGTCCTAAGAACCTGAGGATGAACAAGGTACAAAATAGCACACAGCACCTGGCCCCCAGCTGTTCGGATTCTAGCATCTACTTAACCCATGCCTTAGAGTCCACTCTGTATTTCCTGGAAGACAAGACATCGTTTCAAACAAGGTACAGCAAGTCACATTTGAAGTCTTACAAATAGCACGTATGAGAGAGAGAATAATCTATCAGAGACTTGATGGTCCTTGACATGTCCTTAGAGTGGCAGTCTCCTGACCCCTGAGGAGGCATTATATCCCCTTGTATACTATATGTTCTACTATTTGGTTCTACTATGTGGCTGTCACACCATAGCTCTGGCTACCAGGAGCATCTTGTTCAATTAACGGGTGAAGATGATTCCAAAGAAATAACCATGAGCACGTGACCCAGAGAAGCAGTCTCAGAACAGGAGGCAGGATTAACGGGGAGGTGAAAATAGCACAGGAACAGGGGTCAAGATGGAGAATTTAGGGTAACATGCAAGAACACAGACTATATCGAAAGACAGGAGCTCTGGGTTTAAATCCTCAGACAGTTGCTTGACTGCTCTAAACTTAATGTCTCCTATCTAAAAATAGAGATATTATAACACTTAGTTGATAAATAGTCATGACAATGTATTTTAAGTGCCTTTCAATAGTAGGTGTCTAATACATGGTAAGACTTAGCATCCTCATCCTCATCCTCTTCATCTCCGAGTGAGTGACAGGCACTCAGTTTTCATATTTGCTTTGAATACTTTGCAAGATTGTTGTGAGAGATACCATCTAGATGTACATGCGAAAGCAGACAATTATGCAAGTTTATGGAATGAATTTATGTCACTATCCAGTGTAATGTTTGTCTCTTCCAGGGTATTTAACTAGGACTATACTGGGATTATATAAATCAGAGTGGGGAAAAAAGAAAAGCAACTAACTGTTGCTCCTTAGCTATCCACGGCCACTCTGACTTTTTCTTTTTTCCCGGCAGGCACTTCCTCTTCAAGACCTCCTCGGGGAGCACACCCCTGTTTAGCAGCTCTTCCCCGGGGTACCCTCTGACCTCAGGAACCGTTTACACACCGCCACCCCGGCTGCTGCCCAGGAATACCTTCTCCAGGAAGGCGTTCAAGCTGAAGAAGCCCTCCAAATACTGCAGCTGGAAATGCGCCGCCCTCTCAGCCATCGCCGCGGCCCTCCTCCTGGCCATCTTGCTGGCGTATTTCATAGGTAAGTCAGGGTGGCCTTGTTCATCAATCCCGGGTGTGTAAGTGTGGGGAGGAGGCCATGGACTTGTGAATCTAGAGGACCTCTGTTGCCTGTACAATTTGCTTCTTGGCTCCTGAAAGACATAATAATGAGTGATGGATGGCAGTGATTTCTCCCTCCCGAAATCCATTTAAATCTGATGAGTTTCTCCTTCATGTTTCTAAATGACATTTTTCAGAAAGGAAATTAAGCATCCTCGTTGTATTCCTCTCGTGGAGATGAGCTGAGAACTGTCATTCCCGCACATCCATCCCTCACTCCCAGAGTAGCCTTAGTCTTGTCCATGCTTGGATTGTAACCCATGTCTGTGCTCTGAAATGCATGCAATATTGGCCAACTTCAGCCGCAAACTGAATAGAAGAACAGTGGTCAGTGTGCCTGAGAATATCCTGGTTCAAGGGAAAGACAGAGCAGCCAGCTTATTTTCAGAGCTGCGGAACAGAAACAGGATTGAGAGGCTGGACTTTGTACAGAATCGGATTGCCCAGGTGCGGTTGGCCTTGCCCACGTCCCTTCTCTTGCTTCTGTCCTCCCAGCCCCAGCGCTCATCTCTCCACGTGCGACTGGGTCTAGATCAGGTTCACCTCTGCTGGTGGCTGTGCTTCAGGTGACTCAGTGTGTGACTGGGGGTAGTGGGTTGGTGAAGTCGCTGGAGTTCCTGTCTTCCCGCGCCAGGATGCTGGTTTCCATCCACGGGGTGTAGCCACGTAACTGCAGAAAGCAGCAGATGCTAAGCGCTCAGGGGCAGGGTGCCACACGCAGATGAGCATCTCAGGCTGGACACGAAGCCTGCTCTCAGCTCCTGGCCCCAGAGAAGGGCCCCGATGCTGCTGCTCAGTCAGCTGAGCTTGCCAAAGGCAGATCTCCTGGCCCAGGCAGAGGCCATGGTGATGTTTGTGACAGTTTATTTGAAACACTTGACAGTCCTGGCTTGGTTTCAGGGCAGCGATGGCAGACCCACCCAGTGTGGCTGTGCCGCGTTGCAAAGCAAACCTGTAAAACGCCAGCTAAAAGAGGCGGACTCTGAAACAGTTCCCAACGTGTATGCAAAAACTCCTCCCATTTAGAGAAAAGAAAAGGCAACCCTAACCACGTCGGCCTTGCCCCTGTCCCCAGCGTAAGCCCTCCCTTCTCTCAGCAACGGGGCTCACACCCTTCCCTGCTGCCTGCCAGAGGAGACGGGCCAGCACCCGCTACGCCTTTCCACCTAAGCTTGCCCGTGGCCGAGGAGCGTGAGCGTCCACTCCCAGAGACCTGGGCCCTACCCAAGGCAGACCAGTAGGAGCCGGCAACTGATGTGAATTGTTCACACTCATCCATACTACGGCTATGCTTGTCTTGATGTGGAAAAATGAGCATTTATATTCCTTACCAGTTGCATTTCTCAGGACTGCCCTCCCAAAGCGAGAACATCCAGGGAAAGGTGCCGCCGCGTTTATCTAGGGTTTTGCAATATTCTTTGTGCTCTAAACCCCAGCTCTGCATGGCAACTGTCTGAGACCCGAGTACCCCTAATTTCAAGTCATATCTGCTTCTCTCTTATCTCTTGATGAAAGATGGGGTGACAGATTGGCTCGAGAAAGGGGGAAGGATGTCTGTTGTCCCCGTCAGCCCCTTGAGTAGAATCTTTTGTGTCGTTAGAGGGAGCTCTGTGAGCTTCCCCAGGTAGCTGTTCAGGGGCTCGGTAGAAGCAGATTGAATGTGCCTTCGGGGTCTTTGCACGATTTGGCTTTGTGTCAGAAACTTCAGATAAGTTCTGTGTGCTCACTTCTCAGGCTTAATGTTCTGTGGGGCCAGCGGGCACCACGGGGAGGGTGCAGACAGAGAAATCGAGGCACCGCCTGCCGCTGTCGATAACATCCCCAGTGCTCCTCCTACTCACTTGAAGGAAAGAGACGGATGGCTACTGTCTGATTTACTGGGCTTGATAGTTAAAATATAATAGCTTTCTGTAAGGGCCATCATATAAATGGGAAACTGTATAGTGAGAGTGTAATGTTTTAATCGGGTGCATAACTGGTAAGTGATGGATTAGGAAATATATTTATTTTCAGTCTGGAGGCTACTGGACGGTGGACCTGAGCATCTCAGGATGGTTTATTAGTTTATAATCCATCTTTTTCTATTATGTTTGCTTTAGGTAAGATTATGCTTTGACCCTGGAGTATCGAAGAATAGTTTATGACTCAAAATGAGTGAGGTAATGGGCCAATTTACCCGGCAGCGATGGTGGTGAGCGTGGAGCTACAGGGCTGCTCTCAGAAGTGACCACAGGTCCGCAGACACGGTGAGGGGTCAGGATCCTGAGTGCCCGTCTGGGCCTGGGCAGAGTCGTTTGCCTTCCGGAGTCTTGGTTTCCCAAGTTTAGGATGGTTATTTACGTGCAGAAACTCTGAAGTATGGTGAGGATTAATTAATGTGTATAAATCACTTTGAAGATGAAAAGCAGTATATTATTAATTACAAAGCTGCAGGGGCATAAACAGTGCATTGCAAACACAGAGGAAAGGGATTGTGCCTACCTAGAAAACAAGCCATTAGGGAAGGGCAGAAAGCCGACGTAAAAACCAAGGCCTCCTGTTGAAGAGACCCGCGCTTTTAAGACCTGAGTCCATTCTGGTTCACACATGACTCTGCGTTCCACTACAACATGACAGGCCCCGAAATTGAAGCATCAGCCCCAGGACATTCGTGGACAGGCGGTAGGTTCAGGCCTGCCAGGCACTGTGACAAATAAGTCAAATTATCTTCCTTGCATGTTCAAACCCGCAGAGAGAAGACTTTCCAGAAATGAGCAATTTGGAATAGTGCAGCCCCTGACACGCTCTTCCACAGATCCAGGCCTGTGGGTGGATGTGAAGGCGGAATGCCAGCCCTTGCGCAGCTGGGAAGATGTGGGCCTTTACCAGCTCAGGGAAGACGCCCCAGTCCCCACTCGCACAGCACGGGTCAGAGAACCTTTATAAGATGCTCTTCCATCAGATCCTCTCTGGGCCGGATCCTCCCAGTGTACAGACATCCCAGAATAAATTACTCTCAAAACCTGCATAAACCACCAGGGGACCACTTCATGCGCACCCAGCCCCTCCCTGGCCCAAACGGGAATCAGTATCCCAGGGAATACTGGGTTAGGAGAATATGGCTGTGAAACACAGGAGAGTTCCCCTCTCAGGAAGTGTCTTTCTTCCTCAGGCAGCTCAAGTACTTCCATTGTCTGTAATGCCAGAAGTCCCTCCATAGCCCTAAGCTTCTGAATCACGTACCCAACATAGATTTTTCTCACCTGTTTTATGCCACATGTACTGTACTTTTATCTTCATAGTGTAGATAACAATAACTAGTTAGAACCTTCTACCTGCTTAGAACTGGAAACATTTCCTTTAAAGCACTTTTATCTAATTATTCAATTTGAATTATATCCCCAGTCACCAACCTATACTCTAGCAGAAAATAAATTGGCATGTTAAGTTCATTAGACGAACATCAATGCTGACACCCAGAGAGTCTAAAGTCACCTGGCTAGGTAGCGGCAGGGCCAAGACCAGGCCCTTAGTCTCCTGATGCCTATAAAGATCTTTCCCTTGACCCTTCTCTCCTCAAGATGGCAGTTCATTAGCTAATTTCTCAGATGCTGTTTGAAATGTAAATGATCCCTTTGGTAGCATTAACTCGCCTTATCTGGGTCTGTCCTCCTTAGCAGGGGAGAGCAGTTGGTTCCTCTCCTTCCTGAATCATCTTCGACACAGCAGATAGAAACCATCCCTCTTCTTCAGTCTCCCAACCTGTCCTCATATTTCTGCTTTCCCAACTATCTTCTGCAAACTTTTTCTGCAAAAAGCCAGATAGTAAATATTTTGGGTGCATGTTCCACAGAGTTACAACCACTCAACTCTGCTGTTGTAACTCAAAAGCAGCCATAGATGTAAACAGGCATAACTGTGCGCCCATAAACTTTAATTATGGACGCTGGAATTCAACGTTTATGTAATTTTCAAGTGTCATGAAATATTATTTTTCTTTTGATTTTTTTTCAAGCATTTAAAATGTAAACCCGTTCCTTAGGTCATGCGTCATAATAAAAGAGGTGGCAGACTAGATTTGGTCGACAGGCCATAGTTTGTCAACGCCTGTTTGGCTGTATTGCTGCTCATTTCCCAGGAATACCTTTCAGGGTGTTTCCATCTTTATGAGAAAAATTACTTTCCAACTGGCTAAGAGTCCAACCATATGTCCACTGTCAATGAAGCATGCGATCGACATTTCCTGATACTGCAATCCCATTTCATAATGAGTGATTTCATCTGACTTTCTGGCCCAAACCAAAAAGTAGACAGAGAAAGCCACTTTTCTCTTTAATTAAAAACTTCCTGTAGGATAAAATTTTCCATCTTTATAGCATAGCTTTCAACTAGACGGCTTGAAACGGTGCTCCAACCCATGGCTGGGGCGGAATTGCCTAGTCATTTTTCCTAGTACTCGCTTGTCCTTAATCTTCGGTTGTCCCAGGTTCCTCTGCAAAAGCATTGCCTGTTTGTAAAAATTACTCGACACCTGATGTCTTCTTTGTTTAGATTTTTCCAACTGAATGTAACAGTGCTGGGTCAGGGAGTGACATCATTGCTTTCTTGTCCCAGGTTAATGTTGGACTAGATCTAGTTTCCTTAAAATGCACAGAAGTTCTTGCAGGGCTACCCCACATCAAGGAAGAAAGATGCTTCTTATCTATGACTTTGTTGTTTAAATCTGGATAATCCTAGAAAGTCTAAGACGAGAGTCAACACAACAGTTCAGCATGACATAGGACCCAGACTATCACCCCTGAGTGAAAAACAACGTAGACATACACCGAGCTTTTGTCAAAGACTCTTCGCGTGGTGGAGAAGGAAGGAGGTAGAGAGAAAGATAAGAGCATTTATGTCATCCTAAATTAGTTCTTAGCTCTTCAGATCTCTGCCAAACTAAAATACATATATATATATTAGAAAGTCACCTTGTCTTTTTTCACTACAGTAATTCCTGCCAAATATGAAATACTATGTTTTAAGCAAGCTGCTCAACGCTCTGTCTTCTGCCACTCTGACTTTGATCTGGAAAGAACGCGGGCCATCAACATGTCAGGATGTTAAAAGTGTGGTAATTTGGGGTGCTTTCAGTTTCTTTTGAAAACAATGAGAGATTATTTTCTATGGAAACTAAAAGCCTACCATGTGTTTAAAGTTGCTACACTTGAAAATTGATATGTTGAGACTCATACTGATGAATCCTGCGTTCTCGGCTGCTATTTTGTGTATTCTCATCTCACTGAACAGAGCAGGTTTGGGAAAAACATAAAGAAAATGACAGAAAATGATGGGAACGGTACACTTACCTGGCATCCTTTGTGAAGTTGCAGTCTAGGAACAATGTCGGTCTTCTCATGGAAACTCACTGCTCTTTGGCTGTCTGGAGAGGTAGGAACCCTCACCCTCCTGTGTGCATTCCGAACTGTATATTTACCTCCCACATCTAAAGGGCAAAATGCTAATGATTACATCTGGACAGTCCAGCAGATAACATTTCTGCTCATTTCCCAGGCCCCAGATGGTCAAACTGAGAAAAGCGGGCTGCCCACAAACAAGTCAGGAGACCCAGTTACATTATCTGTTCCGATGTTAGTAACAGGACTTTTTATCTAATAGATATGCTAATGTGCTTTTAACCTGGTAATAGAGTCCCATCAGTGCTCACACACCGGTGAGCCTTTGGCAGTGGGACTGCTATTGCTTCACTGTACATCTGATTTTAGAGGGCCTGTCAATTTATGGAAAGTAAATTAAATCATTCATTAGCTAGGTCCCCATCACCTGGCAGCCATGTGGCCATATTTTTATATCTCATGTTTCACATTGAGAAAAGAGGAAATCTTCTGCTTCAGAAAAGGATATGGCCTCTTTTAAAACATATTTGTGCAACGTTGGAGGACTTCGAAATGGTTCAGGATGTTCGGCAGCTTGGTGAGAAGCCTTTGCTTCCCTCCCTGAAATACCTGCCACGAGGCAGGAGGGTCGGCCAACGCAGGGCTCTCCCACCCTCGCAGGCAAACACTGGGGATGAGACCAAGAAGCGATTTCGAGTCCTGACTTTGTAGAACTTCTTAGTACAGAACCAGAGAGGAGTGAATAGGTGCTACCACCCTAACCCTGTGCACCTCAAGAACCACAAGGAAGTGATATGGGTATTTATCTGCCAGCCAGGACTTTGGGCGTCCACAGAGCATACGTTGAGTAAATGAATGTGGAGCGTTGGCCACCTGCCCTCCCTTGAACCACCGTTCAAGCCTTTGTCCTGGACCTCCTCTGGGTAGCAATTCTCTCTGGAGCAGTCATCAGACCAGAAGCAGAAACAGGAGGCTGCAACATCATTGTTGCTGTCTCCACACGTCCTACTTATTTGACTGCCCCCCTTAGGGGGCTGCCTGAGTTAACAGACCCTTCAGCTTCCACTGAAAGCTTTTAAAATTCCCTATTTTCTAGGTCTTTCATTTGTTCATTTATTTGTGCTTAGGATTTCATGATTTAGGATTCTTAGCACAGCTTCTAACATACTGTAAATAAGTTTTATTTCATTCTGCATTTTATCTGTAACACAATTGCAGAAGTTCTTGCGTTGCCTTTGTGGTTAGACAAGAAGCAGCTTGATGTAATATTAATAGAAAGACATGCATGAACTTTGGTGTCAGAGAGACCTGGGCTTGAATTCTGATCTGTATACCTAAAAGCCGTGTGACTACGAGCTGTACCTTAGTTTCCTGATCCTAAAAATGGGGATAATGCCTACTTTGTAAAGATGCTTTAAGTGTTCATTGAAATGGTAGATGCGTATAACTCTTCTTCAAATCCAATATGATGGCAATTATGACAAGTGCCATTACTGTGCATCCCTATGGGGGAAAAAGGCATCTATTAAACTGTGACATGATTTCTTAGCATTTATAATTTTTATATTATATACTTGGAAAGAGATAGACACAAACCACCTGAATCTATTGAACAACCATGAGAAAAGATAGGTTCATAGCAACAAAGTCCTTGTAAGACAACTATGAAGTAAATTCTGATTTCAGACTTGTGAAAATATAAACAAATCTGAGCCTTAGAATCAGTGGAACATGGTCGTGCCTGGCACAAAATAGAAGCCCAACTAAATGGAGTTATTGTGATTATTATCTTAGCTACCACCCTCCTAGGCCAGGTCCGATGAGAAAAATAAACGGGTTCTTGGGCTATCATATCCCCAGAAAAGTGACTGGCACTACCTAGGACCTAGTAGGCAATCAATAAATATTTATCGAATTTAATGAATGCTGATCAGGGTTATGTCGGAGTTGGACCATTTGTTGAAGATATTTTCCAAATAGCCAGAATCCTGATCCCTACTTTCCCTCATTCCTCCATGCAAAAGGAAGCGTCTGGTTCCCTGATGTAATTGCCTCTGTTCCCACATTGCATTTCCAAGTTAGAAAGCATTTAGGCAAAGGAATGGTTAGGAGGGCTGGGTAGGCACCACATTTCAGCCCCCTAGCAGGAATCTGTGATTCCCTGAAATCGAGAGAACTGGCTGAGTGAAACTGGGAAGTGTATGTGTCTGGCATACAGCCACCCTTTGGCACTCAGATTACAAAAGTGTAGCAGAATTTCGTTGGAGTTCAAGGTGAAGAAGCAAATAATGGCATAAATCTGAAAGTCTGTTGGCTGTTTCTCTGTAAATGAGGATGTGCTAAGAAATGAAAGCAATCACTACAAGGCACCAAGTAGAGAAAAAAACTATTATATGGTGAATTAGGTCTGTGTACACAAGCCATACAGAATCTTTTGTGCTCCGAAATGCCTTGCTTAGCTGTGTAGCCTCATATGACAGAAACTTGACCCAAAGCAAACTTTCTGTTAAGGTCACCTTAAACCAGACTTCTTTGTGTCTTCCACTGAAAATTCCTTTATAGAAAATTCATAATTTGATTGTTAAGAATAGACACCCAGATTTTTTGCCTGAGCCCCTTTCTTATCAAACAAGTCATTTATTAAATTGATGTTTTATAATAAAATCCTCTGCATTCAGAGAACAAATAGTCCATCAACTATATTAACACACTTAATGTTACTATAAAAAGGACAATAATGCATTCCATGTTTTGCTAATTTCGCTTTTTATATTCTCAACCTTCTGGCCTTAATAGGTAAATATCACAATGTATCAGAAAATGTACAGCACTTAAGCTGCATGTTGGTAAGAAAAGAGCTTTGCTGAAGAAAATATTGTCCTCCCTTCTTGGAAAGAGGGAAAAAAAATGTATAAGAAACATAGTATGTATCATCTTTCAAAGGCATTTTTTTCCCTAAAAACCAAAGCTATGGATGAGAAGGGAGGAGAAGCTTTGCCTCCAACCTTTGCATTTCTTTCATCATGATTTTCTTTGCAGCTGTTAGGGAAGGCCCTTCCCTTGGGACGGGTTTTCAGTTGAGTTAGGTCATTTGTGGGAAGATTTGTGCAAACATGTTCGGCACTCCCCTAGGGACTCTGATCTTTATAGAAGAAGGGCATGTCACCTTGCTTTTGCCTTTGCAGTCATGATGCAATTCTCTCAGTTTGCTTACTTATATTACACCATGAGCATTTTAAAGTCATGTTAATGAAGTTTAGATGAGACTTGCCTATGTGCCTCAGGGAAAGGTAAGTGGCAATATGTCAAATGCATTCTGTTCTTCGGGCCATGATAAACAAGATGACATCTCTCAAGGAAGTTCTGTGTGCCTTTCAATTAGATGCATTTTCAAAACTGCTTTTAAAATTGCCTTATGCCCCAAATTTTACAAACATAGACTTCTGGGGAATTAGCTAAATGTTGTATGTTTAAGCTGTCTTTAAATAACAAGATTTGTAGACTTCCTGAATCTTGAGAGAATTATGGGTTAAGACTCTTTCTTCCCATGAAAAAACTTCTTGTTAACTCTGCATATTAATTTTGTATTATTAATTTCATTTTAATTAATTTAAAATTTATTAAATTTACATGTTTAGATTTACGTATGTTAATTTTATGCTTTTCCACTGGGCAAGAAATTTCACTTTGGCAAGTGACTGGCTGGTCACTTCATGTGCTGGAATCTGCTGCCCAACCTCAGAATCCAGGGCATTTTTATTGAAATTTTTTCCTGGTCCTAGAGTCTAATAAGCAGCCCTATAAAATGGTACAGTTAATAGGAAAGTTTAAAGAGCCTGGAGTAAGTTATGTTTTGCATAAACAACTCAAGCCATGGTGTTAATCAGATACACACAGCCATGACCTGAATTTTGTTTTTTCCAGGACCATCAGGGAACAGAAGCTTTTATACTAAAATGTTTTTTATTAACTCATTGGTATGAATCAATGGTCGATCACCATTTTTGTTCCCTAGAAATGTGGAGTGGTTTAACCACCATAAAATAAGAAATTGAAGACATTTGTGTCTATTTTTATCCAGTCTGTTTTTATTGGATGAAGACATATTCTACCAAATTTAAAAACTGTGAAGATTTTAAGAAAAAACAAAAAAGCTGGCCTACAATTAGCTTACACTTCTTGGGACCACAGCAGTGAAAAGTCAAGAGCCTAAGAAAGAGGACTTAATACCAGAAAGAGTGGGATGAAATTAAGACGAGAAGTAAGAAAAAGACATAAGACACTGTGAATAGAATAATTAGAAACATTAACCAGCAACACAAACTATGAAATGCCATACATCAATCAGGATAAAACATGGAACAATTAAAAGACAAACGTATGAGGGGGAAATGACAGCCAGCATATACCAAATTACACATAATCTTCTGCACAATTTCTTAAACCAGTAAGTCCAAGGCCAACCTAGGTAATAAGATGAAAAACAATTGTTGAGAATTGCTTGGAGGTGCTGTTTTACTACCTCATCTTACATCATTAAACTTTTGGTTCCTTCATGAAGTACTTAGATAAACAACAGTGGACAGCTCAACATTTATCCAAATAAACCAGAAAGCTACCACAATACAGGAAATTGAGTTTATAGACACAGCAGACTCTTGCCTAATAGATGAGAGTAATGTGTCTAATGTTGAACATCAATCTATATTTCAAATGTAGTATAAAGGAGGGCCTCAAAAAATAACTTATCCTACAAAATCATTTTGTACTAGAGGCGGTTTATCTTCTGTTGTGTCTAATTGATATCCATGTGATTTGGCTATAATCCTTACTACTGAAAATGATGTAAGAGATGGAAAGAATGAATGCAGCCATTGGTTCCCAAGACAGCACCAAAAGTTGGGGTCTCCAGATCACCTTTGTCTTCAAAGGCATTGTCGTTGGAATGACCCTTGATGCCAGAGAGCAAACAGATTTGTTTTTTAATCAAGCAAGGGCATTCTTGAAGGTCTTCTTGTCAATCCTGATCAAAAATCTGCATGACAGAGGAGAATTATTTTATACCAGATCCTTTCCCTGCCTTATTTTGCTTATTTTCATGGTATGAAGAAAGGTCCAGTAGAGATATTTGAGGTTACCTGACAATTTTAGCTCCCAATCAAATTCTATGGATTAATGAACTTCCAGCACTCAGAAAAGTCTCCTGATCCCCAGTGGGGCAGGTCCTGGTCTACAGCAGGACATGGATACGTGCAGGTCACGGCTACTGGTGAGGACGGGAGAGTGGGGTGGTGAAAGGGGAGGGAAGGAGGAAGGGATGTGTTCAAATGGTGCACACACATCCCCCACTATTCCCACAGACCCTGCTTCAAATACTCTGGTCAGAAGCATCTTTGAATCTGTGCACAGTTTAATGAGCTATTTTGACAGGTGGATGTGGTTCAGCTTTCAGAAAGCCAACTTCCAGTCCTGCTTCCAAAGGTTTCATCTTTCGCAATGTTTATTTTCATTCGCACCGATA